>JAULCC010410084.1:0-11310 GCA_032358795.1 Nuttallia obscurata | reverse complement strand
TGTAAGTGTTTTTTTAGTGACCCTCTACACAAAATTTTCAAATTATTTGGATCAGTTAAAAACATGGCCACCAGGGGGTGGAGCCAGTTTCCTTATATGGACATACTCAGGTGAGCGATTACAGGACCATCATGGTCCTCTTGTTTTCAAATACTTATGATGACATATTTACCATGACAATTTGGTTTTCTATTTCCAACAGGAGGTGACCAATGTTTTCTCCAAAGGAGGAGGGGAAGCACTGGCTAAAACAGCCCATATTCCATTTTTAGGTATGGTGTATACAAAGTTTGCTTCCTTATATATTTAACAGAATCACTTCACAGTACATACTTTTTTTATCAGTTTTAAGTGGATTTGTTTGTTTGTTTGTTTGTTTATTTGGAATTTAATGCCACTTTAACAGTATTTCAGTCATATCGCAACGCTCAGCTCATTACAGGTGGAGGAAGACCCCGGGTAAACTCTGTACACTTTTTCAGGCACAGAGTGCACTCGGGTAGAACCACCAACCTACCGCAAGCCAGCTGGAAGGCTTCATCACTTGAAAAATCCGAAGTGCCCAGACCAGGATTCAAACCCACAGCAGTGAGGGGCTGAGAGATTGCAGGTCAACTACTATAACCGCTCGGCCACGGAGGCCCCCAGATTTTTTGTGTGATAATTTTGTTAGGATACAAACATGGCATGGCATACAGGTACTTATGATTTCTGTTTAACAGAGGCCAGTTGTATCTTTAAAGTCATAATAAAGCTCAAAAACATATAAAAATCATGTTATTTACAGTCAACTCTCGTTGAGTCAAACACGCTTGAGTCGAATTTCTCAATGTGTCGAATTATTTTTTTGGTCCCGAATTTTACCCTTCTGTTTCTATGTAATTTGACTTCGCTTATGTCAAATTTCATTGAGTCGAATTTCTCAGTATCTCGAATAAAAAAGTCAGTCCCATGATCATAAATAGTATGTAAAACCGTTTGTTTATTTCGAATTCTCAAATCATTGATCTCAATCACAAATTTTCACACCTTTGACCTTACCTGTCACCTTCCACGCTGATCTGCAATCGCAAAATACCTAACACACAAACAACAGTCTTTCTCCTTTGTTGACTACGCCATTATTACAGTTAACTGATTGGTTAATCGGATAATTAAACGAAATTATATCGCCAGCAGTACTTGAGAAAGTGAAACAAACACACGCGTTATAAGCATGACATTCATTACTTAGATTTACACGAAACGTATAATAAATTCTCGCTTATATTCGTCATTATTAACATTTGTACAGCAAAAAGTGTTGTGATACCAATATAGAAGCTCCGTTTGTAATATATTCCTTAAGATTTTTACAACCCAATTACATGTACATGCTTTCCGGTTTTGTAAACGATTTTTTAAGGTAATAAACATGATCTCTTGGTTTGCAAATCTAAACGATGCTGTATACACATTTTGGTCATTTTGCATAGGTTTCCTATTTGCTATCGTCGATAAAGATCTTTGATTAACCCCGGATTTATATTACTTTTATTCATCATGTGTGCGTTTGTACATATTTGTTTATATTTGTAAATACGTTGCATGAAACAGATGCTTATAAATACAATAGATAGATTCATAGGAATAAAAGATTTAACAGAAATATTTCTCAGTATCATTACCATTACCACCTAAACCAAGGCTGATGAGCATCTACTCTGCAAGTAAACCTTATTAACCAAAGGAATGTTGTTACATGTACCCCACCCATTTATGAACCGTAATATGAAATTTATTGCACCAGTTGCAACTCCGTTTGAATCGAACTCCGCCTATATCGAATTATTTTGAACGGTCCCTTGAAATTCGAGATAATGAGAATTGACTGTAGGTATAATGTAGGATCATGATATAGGTATAATGTAGGATCATGATATAGGTATAATGTAGGATCATGATAAAGGTATAATGAAGTTTCATGATATAGGTATAATGTAGGATCATGATATAGATATAATGTAGGATCACGGTAATGATATAATGTAGGATCATGATATAGGTATAATATAAAATAATGATAAAGGTATAATGTAGGTTCAGGCTATAGGTATAATGTTGGATCATGATATTTGTATAATGTAGGATCATGATATAAGTATAATGTAGTATCATGGTATAGGTATAATGTAGCATCATAATAAAGGTATAATGAAGGATCAGGATATAGGTATAATGAAAGATCATGATATAGGTAAAATGAAGGATCAGGATATAGGTATGATGTAGGATCAGGATATAGGTATGATGTAGTATCATGATAAAGGTATAATGTAGGATCATGATATAGGTATAATGAAGGACCAGGATATAAGTATGATGTAGGATCATGATTAACGTATACTGTAGTATCATGATAAAGGTACAATGTAGGATCATGATAAAGGTATAATGAAGGATCACGATAAAGGTATAATGTAGGATCTTGATAAAGGTATAATGTAGGATCATTATAAAGGTATAATGTAGTATCATGATAAAGGTATTATGTAGTATCATGATATAGGTATAATGTAGGATCATGATAAAGGTTTAATGTAGGATCATGATAAAGGTATATTGTAGTTTCATGAAAAAGGTATAATGTAGGATCATGATATAGGTATAATGTAGTATCATGATAAAGGTATATTGGAGGATCATGATATAGGTAAAATGTAGGATCATGATAAAGGTATAATATAGGATCAGGATAGAGGTATAATGTAGGATCATGATATAGGTCTGATGTAGTATCATGATATAGGTATAATGTAAGATCATGATAAAGGTATAATGTAGGATCATGATAAACGTATACTGTAGTATCATGATAAAGGTATAATGTAGGATCATGATAAAGGTATAATGTAGGATCACGATAAAGGTATAATGTAGGATCATGATAAAGGTATAATGTAGGATCTTTATGAAGGTATAATGTAGGATCAGGATAAAGGTATACTGTAATATCATGATAAAGGTATAATGTAGTATCATGATATAGGTATAATGTAGGATCATGATAAAGGTATAATGTAGTATCATGATATAGGTATAATGTAGGATCATGATATAGGTTTAATGTAGTATCATGATATAGGTATAATATAAAATAATGATATAGGTATAATGTAGGTTTAGGCTATGGTATAATGTTGGATTATGATATTTTTATAAGTAGGATCATGATGAATATATCAAAGGAGCATTTCTTCTCCATAGTTAAGTCAGTTGCACTTATAGCTTCTAGTTTAATGAACAAGATAAAAGCATATTAATATTTTAACAATTGAATCTCATTTACCAATTCGTTCGTTTTTTTCTTTCAGTTGCCGTTACCGAGGTTCGAAGATCTTAGGAGTAACTACCCTGGGTACCTGCACCATGGTGGTCTCTATAGGAACCATGAGCTGTTACATTTAATTGGCATTTCAACGAAAAATAATAGTCTACTTCTTCATGATACAAGTGCTCTGAGACTTTCGCATACTTTGAACAGAATAGGCGGCCCCCATTCATTAGGAACGGAATTAATTAGACTGTCCAAATTTGGACAGGACAGTATGCAAGGAAATCAACACCTTCAATACATATTTTTACCGATAGCCTATGGACCTTATCTAGCCGACAAGTATGGCTATCCGAATATATCAAAGTTGCACCAGCTTGACCCCATACAGACTAAACATCATTTCTGGGGCAAGCAAGGCATTTTAAGAGTGATAACTTACACAATGCACGGGAACCAGCCGAAAGGACATGTTGCATTGTGGGATTGTAATCATTTTTTCCAATCAAAAGACTGGATTGCTGGAAACAGTTTGCTGACAGTTGAGTTCTGGGAATCTCCAGGTAAGATTTTGTTTCAACTGCAAACACTCGGTGGTCTCGAGCAGGCTCTGACAAAAATTTTGGCGAATTTTAGCTCGACTGACCCTAACGTGGTCATTTGTTTTAAATGTTGGCGAATTTTAGCTCGACTGACCCTTACATGGTTAATGCTTATAAAATGTTGGCGAATTTAAGCTCGACTGACCCTTACGTGGTCAAGACTTAAAATATTAGCGAATGTTCTCGACTGACCCTTACGTGGTCAAGACTTATTAATGTTGGCAAATTTTAGCTCGACTGACCATAACGTGGTCAAGACATAAATGTTGGCGAATTTTAGCTCGACTGACCTTTACATGGCCAAGACATATAAATGTTGGTAAATTTTAGCTCGAATGACCCTTACATGGTCAAGACTTATAAATGATAGCGAATCTTCTCGACTGACCCTTACGTGGTCAAGACTTATAAATGATAGCGAATCTTCTCGACTGACCCTTACGTGGTCAAGACTTATAAATGTTGGCGAATTTTAGTTCGACTGACGCTAAAATGGTCAAGACTTATAAATGTTGGCGAATTTGAGCTCGACTGACCCTAACGTGGTCAAGTATTATAAATGTTGGCATTTTTAGCTCGACTGACTCTAACGTGGTCAAGGGTTATTGTTTAATCATCCTTTGTCCACCGTCGACCTTTTGTTAGAATGACATCTTCATCTGAATCACTTTGATAATAACTAAACTTAGTCTGAAACATCAAGACATTAACCTCTCTCAATTTTTCTCAAATGTTATTTTCAAATGGTTCAGCGTCAATATACAAAATGTAGTGGTCACCAGAGCCATTACTTGTAAACAAAAAATGAAATGTTTGGAAATCATATGAACTTTTTAAGGCTAAACCTAAGATATATAATCCATGTACCATTGTATGCAGCTCTTCTACCAAATTTAAGATTTTGCTTCGTCCTGTTGGCATCTTATTTCACAAGACAAACAAAGAGAAAACCTCAAAACATAAATATTTTCTGAATCTATAGAAGCTAGACCGAAGATATTTTGTGTAACATAATAAAACGATTCTCTATCTAGTTTATTCTGGGGACCTTAGGATCAGATTTGGCCCCCTCCCCTATATGAAGAATATCTAAAGATAATGTAGGCTGGTATTTAGAACACTGTAACACTTTTCTTCTTTATTCAACATCGACCTTAGACAATTATTATTATTATGCCATTTTGTATTTTTCAAGAGAGAATGCTTTCAGCTGGTCTGTGGATCTACACGGGTGCTTTCTGTGCCTGAAACAATGCACAGTGGTACCGGGGTCTTCGACCACCTGTATTGAGCTGGACGCTGCGATATGATTTAAATACTGCCAAAACCTTCCAAAGACGAACGAACAAAACAAAATAGTCAAGTTACAATATTATATTGCATACACAACTATTATATGTCTTAATTGTTTACCTACAAATTAATAGACAATGCTTTTAGTGCAACAACAAATAAGATTTTTTATAACATAAATTGGCTTCTGGGCTTGACATAAAGCAGTGTCACAAAAATCTTGAAACCGTTTGATAAACACGCTCAATTTCCAAACGGAGTACCTTCTGCTGACATTGCATATGACGTCATTGCCTTCAGTACGTTGTTATTAAGTCGTTTCTAATTCCAGCTTTTAACGGCAAAACATATACGCGGGACATTTTGTCGAGTGTGTATAGTTGTGCGATTTTCTTAAAAGTCCTCCTTATGTGATAAAAATAATCTTGCATGAGTGTTTATTCAATATCATTTTGAGCACTAGGGCACACGTCCTTGTGGGTCTCTTGTTGCAATTAGAGAGAATCATTTTATGAGTAATCTGCTGCTAATGTGAAATCTATGAAATTTAGCATTGTTTTATGTCAAACTATCTCCGAACTTAAACACTGACACTAGCGGTTGGAATTAATAAATTGTCATGAAACTAAATAACAATGAACTCAACTCTCATATATGGTCTTAAACCACTGAGGTTTTATTCGATCTGTAATCTGTACTGTGGTTACATATTGTCTGTTTTCCATAAGAAGTCCAACCTATCATTAAGAAGTGTGTGTGTGGAAACATAATTGCGTGTGTGTTTACACTGTAGACGGCTTGTATGACTCCAGTATTCTTCCACTGTTTACATTTGAAGAAGAGCGAACGTTTAAATAAAACGGATAGGAACTAAACAGTTTATAAACTACTCAACAATGTGTTTTAAATATAGGGTGTTTTGTATGTATTATATATCGTTGGTGTTTTTTATGGTTACGATATTATGAATTTCTGATGAAATGCAGCAAAACATCTCATTTGATCTGCCTTTGTTGTCTTCTTGAACAAGTTCATTTACAATATCACCTACAACCCGATATTGAGGTTTTGAGGTATTTTATTTGTAGTTCATACGCGGTTTTATGTACAATAACATTAATAAATAAATCAACGTTCTAAGCTACGTTCACATTGTCCTGGTTTAATTCTTCAAAATCATATATCTGTTGTAGACATTTAAGGGACATGATTTAAAGATTTTGTGTGAATGGATAAGAAAAAACAGGTGCTCTTGTTTCCTGCATTGTCCTATATTTTAGCCATGACCATAAAACTAAAAGCCAAACCTCAGACGAGGATGATGCAGTTTCTTTTTTAATCAAAATTTTGTTTTAAACAATTCAATCGGTAATAAATTTATTATTTTGTTAAGCTTGTGATTACAATTATACCGCCGGTTTATGAAGACGGCATAAACAGAACTATATTCTTGTTAGAAATGAAGGTAAACGGTCACTTTAAAGGTAAATGTTGACAATAAAGGACACATTTTTATCATTTTTTTCAGATTCCGATTGTAGCGGCATGGAGAGTTATGCTAAGAGCGGTGGTGTTTATTTAGCCCGACCACGTGATCCAGCCAGCCAGTCACAGCTAGGAACATTGTTACGGGATAAGCCAATGTCGGAGCGGACTAAATACATAAAAAACCATCTTGTCCCTACAAATGCCCGACATTCATCTACAAAACTTCGCAATCAGAAACCATAAACTTATATTCATCAGAATATATACAGCTGAACATTCAACAATACATCTGAAGCAATCTATAACTTGTTTCGTTATGTATTGTGCTCATAGTGTCATGATGCCATAAGCTTGTAGCTTCGCGATGCTGTGTGCTCGTATTTTCAGCAAGCTGTATACTCGTTTTGTCAGTGATTGTATGTGTACGTATATTCGTGATTCTATGTTCTTGTTGTTTCGTGATGTTATGTGTTTGTAGTTCGTGATGCTAAGTTTAGTACGCACACCATAATAGTTTTGCCTCCCATGGTAAGTGCAGGATGAAACTCCATAAATAAGGTGGAAGCCGTTCTGATATAATTTCTTGTTAATATCCCCGGATATTACCATTCAAGCATCACAATTGACTGTAATGTTGTTACGGAATTGATTATGAATAAATCAAACTAATTTTCTAGTGCAATTTAATTTAATGTAATTTTGATTTGTTTAGGCTTGTTTTGTGTGATATTAATTGTTCATGTAAGGATGATTCATACGTGTCATATGTTCAGAGTGTCATATATCATATCTGTCTATTCTCATAGTTCACATACCGTCAGTGTACGAGTTGGCCAAGACATAGTTTTAAAATATTGTGTCCACACACACACACACACACACACACACCTTTCATCACTCGCTCTATTAATTTGTTCAGTATGGCGAGGTTTTTTGCACTGTAAAGAAGACGTATATTTATAGCCTTTAATTCTAAATATCAAATATATTATTTTCCCGATGTATACGGACATTATACGAATGCAAGTCAGCGGGCATTGTTGTTTTCTCCGAAGGTAGCTTCATGTAAAACTTTTGTTTTACTGTCCGAAAAGAAACAGAAGAGTTTATGACATGGCGTGTGTCCCTCCTTTCTTACTTGTTTTCTTTCCTCCTTCAACATTTTCTTAAATTAACTATTCTCTGAACTAATTTATAAATAGTGTACTAATTTGTACTAATGAAAGTGTGTGCAAGTTGGCACTGAGGATAGTGTGTGCAAGTCGGCACTGAGGTAAGTGAGTGCTTGTAGATTCTGATAAAGTTTGTGCAAGTTGGCAGTGAGGTAAGTGAGTGCTTGTAGATTCTGATAAAGTGTGTGCAAGTCGGCACTGAGGTAAGTGAGTGCTTGTAGATTCTGACACGTGTGTACACGTTGACACTAAGTGTGTGCTTGTAGATATTGATAGCGTGTGCTGATTTGTACTCATTACATGTGTGCTATTACTGATTAAGTGTTGCTGGTTAGTATTGGTTTATTATGTGCGGTTAATACTGATTTAGTGTGTGCTGGTTAGTACTGATTTAGTGTGTGCTGGTTAGTACTGATTTAGTGTGTGCTGGTTAGTACTGATTTAGTGTGTGCTGGTTAGTACTGATTTAGTGTGTGCTGGTTAATACTGATTTAGTGTGTGCTGGTAAGCAGTGATGAAACTTTAGAAACCTAGCAGCATGGTTAGTATCACTTAACGACTTGATATAAGTGAAGTACTGAAATGCCTAAACAACACTTCAACCTGCACACGTAACTGTTCTACTATAACCGGACAATGATGTACTTCCTAAACAGTTCTGTCAAGTTTAGAATCACTCATTTTGTAAACTTGTCACAGTAAATTGCTCTATTAAAACTAGAGGATGGAGATACCATCAATTTTGACATTTTAACGCTTTAGAGAAAATGTGACAGATATGTTTAGCTTTATTCAGATGTGATGCCATACTACCAAAATATGCATTTACTTTTTATAGAATGTGTAGATGCTTTATCGAACTGCTTTGAAATGAATAATGGCTATGAATGATGCTGTGTTTCGGTCGTGATTAGGGACAGAGGTTGTAGCGATTTCGGGTTATTAAGTATCAGATGTAAGTTTGAGCAGGTGCGTCTTTGTTCGGATACAGAATCCACGTAAATGTCTATATGAAGTCGCTCGTTAACATTTAAAACAGCTCAAGTGACGACCACTCAGCAGACCTTGTTTATTAAGTGGTGGTCATACAAATGCGCTGTTTCATTTTGTTTAACGTTTATTATTGACTTGTCTTATTTTTCATGATCACATTAACTCTACTTTTAAAATAAATTTAAAAAACCTTGAAACAAAAACCAGAAATACTAAACTGATATCTTTTTTATTTAAAATAAAAGTCTTAAAAGAAAAATATTGAACATAATCTGAAAACCAATTTTGATATGTCGGGTATTTTTATCCTTTTTCCTGTAAGTACTTAGGAGACACGTGTAAAATAATGTATCATATCTTGCTATTGACGATAAATGAGAATTAAACATGTTGACCCTGATCACTCTGCATAACACTGTATGGTTATCGGGAATTGTACAATTTGTGTTACCGTTATTTTTTTCTTTTGCTGTTTATTTGTAGATTATCTACCAGTTGATAAGTATTATGAGTTATATTTTGTTAACCGTTTTTGATGATTTCGAAATGTATGTTAATTGCAGCAGGACAACGAAATAAATAATTGATATGTTAATTGAATCAGTGTAGTTTGTTGTATGAGAAGTTCCACGTGGTGATCTGTGCATCTGTGTACAGATCGGTGTACGGGCGTGTGTCCTGTCAATAATTAGTTTTGATACATAGATAGGCATTGTAGAAGTAAATTGTCTTACACCTACCACTACGAATATACGTGTACGCCATAAATATTATACGGACGATGTCATATTCCTACAATGGAAAATAAGTACGCATGTATAATATAATCTATAAATTATCTATGCATAGAGTCTGAGAGAAAACGATATGTGTAACATCAACATAAGTTTCTTAAGACATAATGGCTTCTATTGAAATCGTTCTCAAAATAACTAAATTCGTGTTATACATGTGAGCCTGGGGCTCTAACCCTAACCCTAACCCGTGTTATACATGTGGGCCTGGGGCGTGCTAAAGTAGCACAAGAATTTGGCCCACTGATTAACCCTGGCATGATCGCAAGAGGCGAATAACAGGGTTTGAATGTGAATCTGGAGTTTCTGCAGCTCTGATTTTCCAGCAGGTATTAAGTTGTTGGACATACACCATTTCAGACCTGATGCCAGTACAAACGCCTATATTTATATACCAGTCCATAATGGATGCCTGTGCAAACGCCTATATATACACACCAGTTCAGACCTGATGCCTGTACAAACACTATATTAACATACTAGTACAAAATGGATGCCTGTGCAAATGACTTTATTTACACGCACCAGTTCAGACCTGATGCCAATACAAACGCCTATATTTACATACCAGTACATAATAGATGCCTGTGCAAACGCCTATATTTACATACCAGTACATAATAGATGCCTGTGCAAACGCCTATATATAGACACACAATGTCAGACCTGATGCCAGTACAAACACCTATATTTACTACCAGTAAATTATGGATGCCTGTGCAAACGCCTATGTATACACACACCAGGTCAGATCTGATGCCTGTACAAACGCCTATATTTACATACCAGTACATAATGGATGCCTATGCAAACGCCTATATATACACACACCAGTTCAAAACTGATGCCAATACAAACGCCTTTATTTACATACCAGTACATAATGGATGCCTGTGCAAATGCTTAAATATAGACACACCATGTCAGATCTGATGCCAGTACAAACGCCTATACTTACATACCAGTCAATAATAAACGCCTGTGCAAACGCCTATATATACACACACATCAGTTCAGACCGGATGCCTGTACAAACGCCTATACATACCAGTCCATAATGCATATCTGTGCAACAACCTTTATATAGACACACCAATTCAGACCGGGTGCCTATTCAAACGCCTTTTTTAACATTCCAGTCCATAATGGATGCCTGTGCATTTACTGCTATAAATAAACACACCAGTTCATACCAGATGCCTGTTTTAACGCCTATATTTAAATACCAGTCCATATTGCATATCTGTGCAACAGCCTTTATACAGACACACCAGTTCAGACCGGACGCCTATTCAAACGCCTTTTTTAACATTCCAGTCCATAATGGATGCCTGTGTATTTACTGCTATATATAAACACACCGGTTCATACCAGATGCCTGTATAAACGCCCATATTTACATAATGGATGTCTGTACAAACTCCTATATATAAACACACCAGCTCAGACTGGATGCCTGTATTTACGCCTATATATACATACCAGCACATAATGGATACCTGTGCAATCGCATATATATAAATACACATGTTCAGACCGGATGCCTGTATTAACGCCTATATAAACATACCAGCACAAAATGGATACCTGTGCAAACTCCTATATATAAACACACCAGTTCAGACCGGATGCCTGTATTAACGTCTATATATACA
>JAULCC010409973.1:0-11310 GCA_032358795.1 Nuttallia obscurata | reverse complement strand
ATTTCGACTTTAAATGTTTAATTTTAACCAAGGGCCATCATTTGAACAAACTTGATAATAAAGGGCTACTTGGTAATGATTGTGGCAAAGCATCTTAATACTACCATAATATTAATTGTAGAAAAGTTACGTATTGTATTTAGTTCTGGTGGTCAGGTGGTGCATCGGAGAAAAAACATTTGAACAAATTAATCAGATCAATGCCATGTTTTGTCAAACTTACAAGGTTATGGGGAGGAAGTCCTTCAAAGAAATACATGAAGGGCGGATAGAAGAAAGACGCTCAAAAAAGCTTACATTGAACACTCTGTGGTCACGGGAGCTAACATTGTCACAAAATTTCAAGCCTTTGATTATTACATGGACTATTTAGATAATCATAAAAATCCCATATTGACCAAGTTTCAAACTAACTAGGCAAAAAGGACAGCATTCAGTATGTTCACAAGGTTTGCCCTACTTACCTAGTTGTTTAACCGACATGGTGTAGGTTTTGGCTAATGTTGAATTCTAATTCTAGTTTTAAGCAGATCAAGTTTCATTAAAATATACCAAAATAATCTTTAAAGTTATTGACAACATGACCATCTTTCAAAATAGCTCGAGGGTTGATTTAGGGGAACTTTTGAACCAACCTCATGATGATTGGCCGAAACATATTGCTTTTGGATGTTTACAAGGTTGTTAAAAGCTTTGACTGAATTACATAGATTTTGAACCAACATAACCGACTTTCGTACTGGTCCAAAATTTAATATACATATTAATTCAGACCATGTTTTTATTAAGATTTATTTAAAACTATCCTTTAGAGTCCTCACACGGTTTTCAATAATTTGATCTAGTGACCTAGTTTTTACCCCGGATTGCCAATTATCATACCCCATCGAGATTTTATAAGGACAATCATACTGGCCAAGATGCAAGAAGATTGACTCAAATATGTACCAACTAGTACTACAAGATTAAAAATGTACCCTTCTGACCTAGTTTAATTGACCCTTTTAAGAATTGTTTGACCATGTTTCATGAAAATTAGCCCGAAACATAGACTCAAGTGGTCACAAGGTTTTTAAAATATTTGACCCAATATGACCTACTTTCGAAATGTCGGAGAATTAAGCAAGCGCTGCATTCTCAATAAGTTAAATGGAGATTGTGCTAATATGTAGCCTATGTTGTATTCACAAGGAAAATGACGTTGGACAGACCAAGACTAAGATCTCCGGAAGATCAGGTGAGCTTATAAAAAAGAAATTCCTAAATTGCAGGAATTTCTAACATCCTATTCGTTGAGTAAGTTCTGTTGTATGCTTAATATCAAATTTCTAGTTTGAAATGTTTTAAATTTGATGTTACCGTGTGTGCACAAATTTCAATTCAATTCAAATTCTTTTTAAGCATCAACACTAAGCATAAGACTTCAGAAACACAGCTTTTGGTTTTCTATACTGGCAAATATATACTGATAAGCAGGTGTCAATATCTGGGACTCGTTCAAACTGACAGTTAATAAAATTACTGTGATGATATTTGTAAACTAAGTCAGTTTTACAAAGCCAGAGCTTTACACACCTTTGACAGACCAACGTGTTTTGTATACATTATACCTGCCATCTCATGATACAGTTTAATTTATATTTAGATATGAAAATGTTCCTGTATCTGCCCTAGACATTCCTTCACATGAACTGACTGTCCTCCGGCTTGAAGCATATGGCCTATCTGACTCAGTAGCTGACGCTGTAAACAACATAATTATGTACAACCGTAAACACAAAATATTGACTAGAATTATCCTCCTTGATTGGGTTAGTAAAACAAAGGGCGTCCTTCAATGATCCATGGTTTTCTGACTTTTAATTTTTTTTACAAATGATATATTGTCCTTTATTATGAAAGGCGCTACTATGCAGATGACAATACACTATCTTACAGTAACAAACTTTTATCCAAACTTTGAAAGATATCATTGAGTCTAAGAGCTCCATTTCTGTAAATGGGTTTGATGACAACCTTAAGCAGGCTGATGCAAACATATTCAAGGCTATCTGTATTGGCGAAGAAAAAATATTACTACTGTAATCTATTTTACTTGACTGTGTGATTACTGTTAAATGACTTGGAGTTGAAATTGACTCAGTACTAAAGTTTGAAATATATGTAGCAATTATATATAGGAAAGCAACCCTACAATAAATGCTGTTTTGTACACTCAGTAAATTCGTAAATGAAAATGCAATGCTAATTATTTAAGATATTTTATATGATCAAAATGTTACTACAGTCCAATTATATGGCATTTCGTGAGAGATCAATCAGATGTGTGAAGATTGCCTTTGACAAATTATGAGCCTTCTATTAAGGGCAAGGATGTCCTCTATAAATATAGGTAGATTAAGATAAATAGCTATGGAAGTATTCAAGTATCTCAAACAAATATCACCGGACCGGGTGTAAGTGCAATAATTTTATCAAGTATCTATCATTCAGGAATGTAAATATGCTGGATGTACTTCGAGTAAGTACCGAACAATATGGTAAGAAAAACTCTCCTCATGGGTTCACACAGATCTAGAACAGCCGACCTTTTAAGGTGAACTGCATGTGTTATTTCAACAATTTAACTTTGCCACTGTGATTGAATCTCTTGTATGATGCATGAACAAAAATAATTTAGTAGTAATTCCATATCTTATTTATCTAGAAAGATTTATCAATCACATGTATGTGCCACTACTTATAACTTTCTTTTATCCTTGGTCGAAAGGTGCCTTAAGCTAGTGCTGTAACATTTATTGCAATGGGGGTAAATTCACAGTAATCTTTTCTCCCATTTCTGCCCATGGAAGATAATGATTTTGTCCATGTAAAATAAACCTTTCTCCCATTTCTGCCCATGTGAGAAAGGGAATTTGCTAATGTGAGATAAACCTATCTCACATGTCACGTGATTGGTAGAAGAAATAAGTAAATATTTTATTGTTAATGAGAGACAAAAAATCTATCCCTTCGTTTATTCATGTAGAAAAGGAATATCCCACCCTCGGGATCACTCTACGGAGGGACTCGGCGAGCCTTGTATTGAATTACATGAATACTCATGGTGGATTCTTATAATCTTACATGTAACGTAATTTGCCACTTTATAAGTTAGTAATATTTTGTTTATGGGAGAAAAATAATCCAGCATTTGTTTATTCATGTAGGAAAGGAATATCCCACCCTCGGGACAAAAACTCTACGCAGGAACTCGGCAAAGTCTCGTCCCGGTGTAGCTTTCTGCACCTTGGGTAGGATATTCCTATCTTACATGAATATTCATGGTGGATTCTTATAGTCTTACATGTTACGTGGTTTGCCACTTTACAAATACATAATTCATTGTTAAAACCAATTCTCTGTTACAATCAACCAACTTTGGGCACGCTTTTTACCGATTTAGTTGCAATTTTCTGACAACAAACACTGACATAAGATATGAAAAAAGTATGTTAATGTTACACTGAATTTTGTTTCGTTAGCATGGCAATGAACATTTAAATGTACCGATAGATAATATTGCGATTCTCAGCGTACACTCAATCATATCATATTAAAATCTGATAAATTCTAGTTCAATGACTGTTTTATACTTTTTTATATTTAACACCTCCAATTGTTCCTTTCAGCTAGGTTAGCTGTGTGACTGTGGGCATATTTTTTATGCAATTATATACAAACTTTCTACATCATTTATGCAAAAATGCATCAATTTATGTATCAACTAAACAATAACTTTTATTCAACAAATTTTATACTTCTTATAATGCAAAAACATTTTTGGGGGCTAATAAGATTGTTTTTCATATATTGAAACGGCATTCACATGGAACTATGCATATAATTATCGGATTTCCCATAAGATCAATATAGATTCGGGTTAAAATTGTCGTTAGTTTTCGCGAGGTTGAAACTTGAATATTGAAGTTTTCCTTGTCAAAGCAGTGATGGTTTGCAGTTTCTTTTTGGTATGTTAACAACATAGGGACATGGCTACGCTGTAATAAGTATAATGAGTTTTTTCTATCTTTCTCAAGTGTGTTTTGCAGATTTGATTTCAAGTGAGGGTAATTTGCCAGACATGATATTTGAGAAAAAAACTGGTGTCTGTCCCCAAGGGGGGCACGAAGCAATCAAACGAATTTCATTACTAGGGGATCTAATATACATAAAAGCGTAAAACATATTCTTTATACCTCGGTGCAAGGTTTAACCCAAATATCCCATTTGGCAGCCGGACTTTAATATATTTTGAGCGAGATAATTCCCACCAAGCAGTGTAAAACTTGCAACGTCTAATGTAGCTGAAGAAATAATAATCAGTGTGCCCCCAAAGTTTCTCTGTAAGGAGTAGGCAAATGAATTAAATGATGTATTTTGTGTTTTTATTTGTGTCGGTTGCTATGCTTAATGTTTTGTTATGGCAATTTGTTGTCCATTTCATTAAGACATAGGTCACATGTGGATGATTGTTACTGCGGCTACTTTTCTAGTTGTCAGCTATGGCAGGATATTGCACAGTGGGATTATAACATAAATCTGCACGCTGATTACATACCAACAAGTGACATGATCAAGGCAATTAACGTTACTTGAATATTTTAACACGATCAGAAATGACCAATATGGGTGTAATAAAACAGTACGAAGCATGGTCTTTCTGATTAAATCTTCGTCTTCCTTTGATATCAAACTTACGTTCATAATTACTAACACAGATGGATATTTCTCACGAGTGTTTGTTTCCATGTCATTTTAGAAGTTTAAAAAATACAAATCTTAATTGGTTTTTTATCATACCAGTCCGGTAAAATACATTACTTGAGGAATTTCTTTTAACTTTCATTCTGTTTTCCGGATAAAGGAAGAAAAATAAAAAGAACTCATTGGTTTGATGCCAGTGTAAGTTTTGAGCACAATCCAAGATATTTACCTTGTAAATTAAGCTTAAAATCAAACCACGGTTAATTTATTATTTCGGTTTCCTTATTTAAATGTTATACTGGCTGGTATATTGATTTATATATCATATATAACTTGACATACCTATATATTGATTTATATGTTGATTTTTTAGTTATAAATCTATCTCAAAAAAGCGTTACTCGATATCATTTAGCAAAAACAGAAGCAAATCTATCAACCTTATCATAGCCGTACATGTAAAGTAAATGTTCATGCAAACAAGTGAAGAACCACAGTTTGAAACTTTTTTTAAAAATCTGGATGATTTAAACTGTTTATCGCACGACATAAAAGACATCTAGATTCTCCTTTGATTTTTGGTTTTGTTTATTCAACATGCTTTACAATTTAACAACTCAATACGATTCGAGAAATGACATCTTCGTGTCCTGGTACCTATTTTTATTTTCAAAGTTGTCTGCTATCATAAAATAAAAGTAACAATGTAATTACATATATTTCAAAAATATCCTAAACCTATCATATCCTAAAAATTAATATCTAACGCTCTAGCAGTTTATTCCAGAAATGTTGCCGAATATTTATGCAGGTACTCTTGGAGGTGATAGCCATTTCATTGGTGGTTATAAAGAAAAATTAAGTATAATACAAACAGACGGTCCCGTTATCGATAATTACAAAATGTATGTAAGAGTTTCAGATTCTGGTTATACTCCTCGTAAGCTAAGCCAGATAACTAATGTGATATGAAGCATTGAAAATTATGAAATTAGAAAACAAACTAACTTAATCGGTATTTTGTCTATGATTTACGTTGATATTTAGAGAAAAAGACTTGATAAATAAACGCTCATGAAATAGCGCACCTACTACCTCTAGCTATTACCGGGTGCTATTGCGCATGTTCACCGAAACCGGATATCTACGACGATAACTCGCGATGGTCAATATCAAGGAGAAGATTATCACCCTTTGAACCGAGAGCAGGTGCACGCGATCAGGTGGCGAGTATACTTTGAGAAAGTAGAAAAGTGAAACTATGCTATTTATATCGGGTTTTTATTAATTGTCTTATATAGCAATCATTCAACTTTATATATAACGTCTTTTCAATGAAATATATAAAGCTTGTCGGTTCTGTTTTAAACATCTTTTACTCCTAAAATGGTGGCCATATCTAAATAGAATTTTTCATAAGGTCTCCTTGGGTGACCATCTACAACGATTGTTAAAATTATTTAAACAGTGGGGGGGGGGGGCTCCGTGGCTGCGTGGTTAAAGTCGTTGACTTCTCAGTCCTTTACCGCTGTTGGTTCGAATCCTGGTTTGGGCACTTTGGATTTTTCAAGTGCGGAAGCCTTCCAGCTGGCTTGCGGTAGGTCGGTGGTTCTACCCATGTGCTCTCTGTGCCTGAAATAGTGTACAGAGGTCCCCCGGGGTCTTCTTCCACCTGTAAAGAGCTGGACGTCGCGATATGACTGAAATACTGTTAAAGCGATGTTAAATTTCAAATACAAACAAACAAATAAAATTTAAATCAGTTTCCTAAATTGGCCGCAAGGGGACGGACCCAGGTTTCCTTAAATGTACGAGGGGTGTTCAGAATATATCCGGAAAAGTGCTGTTCAAATATGAGAAACCTATGCATTTTAATGAAACTTTGTGATTTTGTAGGAACAAGTATTCCAAGTGTAATTATGAGATCTTAACTCGAAATATTCACTGTTACCAAATTTATAGTATCTATGGCAACCACACCTTCTCAAAACCGGCCAAAAAAGTAGCAATTTGTAGACGATGACCTTCTAAACAAAGGTCTGTAACTCACAAGTAAACATAACAATTCTCATCTGATTTGTCAATCGTAGACAAGACATACGGGTTAAGAGCCTTGAAGAAATCACAGGTGTATGAGTGTAGGCGTTTCAAAAGAGATCAGGAGAGTATCACCGATGAACCACGGAGCGGTTTGCCAACGTCAATAACGCCGCGCCACGTTACTGAAATCAGGGAACCTCTCGACGAACTTCCCACAGCCGTCCAATCGGCTATCTTCAAACTTCCGAAGGAGTGTTACAATTCCGCCTTTACTGCATGGGTTAAGAGATGTAAACAGTGCATCTAATTCGGTGGCGAATACTTCGAAAAAAGACTAGCATTTGAAAAACATCTCTTCGTTGATAAGTTGCGAGTCGGTGAAGCTAAATGACGTTGGGCCGGTTTTTTCCGGTGATGGGTCTTATAAACTTAAAACAGTTTTTTAGAATGTATACTATATTGTGCAGTGTAGTATATATTCTTACTCAGACATGTTTATAATTACGCTGGACAAAATTTCTTGTCAATATACCGCAGTCATAGTATTTTTTTGCATGAGGCAGCACGGGGCAAGCATTTTCCTAATCATGTTCAGAATAATTGTATTATCATCATTACAGGAATTAATGTAATGATGATGATTAAAATGGTGTTGTTGATATCAGTTCATTCTGAGCATAGAGGCAACAGTAAAATCAATAGTGGCTGTTAAACAAACAAAGCAGTTACATTTGTGTATAAAGCAGCATTTAAATATATGGCCGATTGGCTAAATCTGTGTCTAGTCAATTTGTGTCGCTAATAGCTACATTTGTGTCCGCGCAGTTACATTTGTGACCGCTCAGGAGTTACACATAGGGTCCTTAAGACGAATATGTCCGGCAAAATGAAATATGGACTGAATTATTCTATAAGTAGTATTTTCAGTTAAAACTGGCAGATCTGCCATACAATCCACTCATTTATACATGCGTATTTAGGCTAATAACATACGGAAATGGTGTTGGATAAAATGATATATATCATTGTTCGCAATCCATCTTTTTTTTATACCAATCCAAATTTGAAGCAGATGTAGATGGTAAACACGATGAATCAGTTTGTTCGAGACTGTTGTTTAATTAGTTCAAATACTTTATAAAGGATGTGTTCATCAATAGCTAATTTTCTATTTTCTCAGCTCGCGTTCAGGGCAATATCATGTAACTGGAATGGGGTAAATCTTACAATATACTTTTCATTTTACCATGATAACTAATCTTAAATACTTGAATAGATACTATTTCCATGTAAAATAAATGCTAGCGTTAAAAATTAAACTATTCAGTATTTGTTTGTGGTTTCTATTGCTTTTTCTTTAAGACAATTCCAGTATTTCACTTTTTCATGAAAAGCTATTTTTGACAAGAGCTGTTTCCATAGCAACAGATACATGTATTCCGTTTTATATTTTTTCGATTTGTCCTAAGCAATATGAATATGAAGACCAACTAGATTGAATAAAGAGTTTTTTAACTTTCTATTACATTTTATTTGGAAAATAAACAACTGAAAGTGTGAATTAGCTATTTCAGTTTCCATGGTTACCACTCTTGGAAACAATTCCCCCAAAGAATTGCATTGCATATATTGACACTAGAATATGTCACCTTTATGGAAAATATAATTTCCTATTCCAAAATAGATGCGTAAGTTTGCTTTACCTTCCTAAAAATTGTCTAAATTGGTTATTTCATACAGAACAAAACGAAACAGAAGAGAACAAGTATTTATTAGACTTGTCTATAGTACATCATCTTACAAAACAAAACATACAATAAACCATTTGGCTCAGCATCACCATCTAACAAATCATAATTCTGAAATCTGCATATAATAAGAGGACGAAAAAAATACACGTTCTTTCATATTATGCACTTAACCCTTAGCCTGCTAAGCGCGACCGTGATAGAATTTGCAAACAGCTTGGATCCAGATTAGACGCCGAGTAATACGGCGTCTAATCCGGATCCAAGCTGTTTGACACTCGGTCAATTGTTTCTCCAAATAATGGGCGAATCCGATGGATTTTATATCCAGGCAGACGACAATTTAAGCAGACGACAATTTTTTCAGCAGGCTAAGGGTTAAAATACTTTTTCTGTAATCTAAATACAACTGTATGAATTTTGCAAGTCTTACTAAGGTATCTTTTTCAGATTTAGTAAGCAAATCAATTAATTTAAACATAAATTGTATTTGATAATAATATTTCTTAATATGTTTTTCCTTATTTCCGAATAGCATGGACAAAAAAGAATGAAATGATAAATATCTTTAATGCATGTTAAATCACAGCACAGACACACACATTCGTTCCTAGGTATGGTGTTTCTAGCAAACCATCCAGTTTGGATACGTAAGCAATGAGCAGATAATCTAAATCTTGTAATAAAACGTCAAAGATCAGCACTCATAATGTCTAGGTACTGCTCATATGCAAAGTTTAATTCTATAATATTATATTCCTCTAAGACGGGACTGTTATTTATATTACCATGCCATTCTTGAATCAAACGGTATTTCAGTCGTTGCTTAAACATTGACAGATTGTGGACCTTGCCATGCATCCAGTGGTTAGGTAAGGGTAACATAAAAAATTATAAATAGTTAAGACATGGATAGTGGCATTTTAGTGGATATAAATGCCTGAAATTCACCTATTTCATAGTCGAAAATGAGCATTTTAATGGGAAAATTAGATAATCTGTTGCCATGGCAACCACGGTCCATCGCAACATTATTTTCTTATCTATGTATAAAGTGTGATGACTGACAAAGTTTAAAGATTTTCGGAGACTATGCGTGCCATCGTACATTTATTCATGTAGAAAGGAATATCTCACCATCGGGATCGAATCATACAGGTAACACCTCTTCCCAAAGTAAATTTCTGACCCTCGGGTGGGATATTCCTATCCTACCTGAACATTCATGACGGTTGTTGTGTTTTATAAAATATTACAAGTAACGTGGTTTGCACTTTCAAATACGCATTTTTTGGGGTATAAAAGATAACCCAACAGTCGTTTATTCATGTAGGAAAAAAATATCCCACCCTCGGGATCAGAAATCTACATAGGCATAACCTCGTCCCTAAGTAGATTTCTAACCCTCGGGTGGAATATTCCTATCATACATATTCATTAATATTCTATGACATTGTCTTAAAACGTGCATGTACTTAACCTGTCACCTGTCATAACGCTTTCTCATTTTCCACATTCTTAGTGGACAGAATATATTTATTTCATTCTTAGCTGACATACAGGAGACTAAAACTAAGCTAACAGATGAGATATGTGCGGTAAGGAATGAAGTTATAAACGTCAAAGCCGATGTAAATAGTTTAAAATCAGAACTGAGAACTGTGAAAGAAAATGTCGAAAGTATTGACGCTAGGCAAGCAATTAGTGAATCAAGGCTACATGAGATTGAAATTCGAGTTGAACGTAATGAATTTGAACAAGATGTACTAATGGGGGATACGAATGAGCTGTCCAAGCATAATGATATTGGTAATGAAAGACTCAATACCATTGAGCGTCAATTAAATATAATAGAGTCCGAAAGGTTAAAATGCTCGTTAAGAATATTTGGTCTTGCCGAAGAGGAATCTAACAACAAAAGCCTGAAATCTTTGATTGAAGAAACAATTTTGAATGTGGCTGATCAATCTGATAATTTCAATACATGCACTCTTATTTCAGCACAACGCTTAGGTAAAACCTTTGATGGAAAACCTAGAATGGTAATTGCAAAGTTTGCAGATTTTAATGACAAAATGAAACTTTTTAAATACCGGGATATCTTGAGGCATAAGAACATACGCATATCAAATGATCTTACCTTTAGCCAGCGTAAACAAATTCAAGAGACCAATGCACATGGATTCAGGGGATATTTTAAAAATGGTAAACTGCATCAGGTACCGAGAAAAACGTCTTCAGAGCACCAAGAATTACGAACGGTTAAACGTGGTATACGAACCTTAGATGATAGAAATCGGGAGCACTTAAGGTCTTATTCCTCTGTCGTGGCCGAATTGCCAAAAGATCAAATCAGCAACTTTGACAACACAAACACTGTGATAGACTAGGGATATGGCCAAAGCCCTTCACATACCAAGCACTGTGTAAAATTTTTGACTTGGAACATCGAAGGCTTGAAAACTAAATTATCACATGATTTAATAAATTTCCTAAATAGTTTCGATGTATTCGCGTTACAGGAAACATGGGACACGGATAGTTGTTATATTGAGAAACTTTTTCCAGACTTTACCATTTACTCTTATAATGCTAAAAAGTCATTTTTTGGTGGAAGGGCAATGGGAGGAGTTGTAGTATGTGTGAGAAATAATTTGAGTGAATACGTAGTACGAGTGGGTGAAGAGTTTAAGTCTGGGGTTTTACTCAGACTAGACAGCCATATTTTTGGGTTTGAGCATGACTTGCTTTATTGTGCATTATATACCCCGCCACC
>JAULCC010409862.1:0-11311 GCA_032358795.1 Nuttallia obscurata | reverse complement strand
AGATGTGGATCCAACAAGTTTTTTCCTGAATGGCGCCATATAACCTATACAGTGTTGCGGTTCCGTAAAACCCAACTAATTCAATCAGATTTTTACAGAATGTGTTTAAGATATGTAATTTTACCATGTTAATTATTGACTTTGACTTTGCCTTAGCATTAATAACTATGTATGGATGAGAAACTGTATTTATAAACCGAAAACAACGAAACTATAAACAACGTTCTGCCTGTTCTTCTCTATTTTGCTGTTGATATTTAAACTTTCCCCGACCTAGTTGTTAAAGGGTTTAGAAAGTATCCAAGCTCATATTTCCACGCAGAATTATATATTTTTTAACCATTTTATTCGTTTTTATTTATTTTGTTTTTATTGTGGAGGTTGGGGGGGTTAACACTTGTTCTAAAGTACAGGCAACGTCTTTTCAATAAATCACGTATTATCTTGTCATAATGATCATAATGATAACATAATGATAACAGCATAACGTATACTTTGTTCGAATAAAAAATCGCATCAGTTTTAGGTAGAACCCCTTTTTATAAAGTTACCTTGACGACTATTAGCTATCCTTCTTATTCATATCCTGAACTAATTAGTTTGAAATATGTCGACCTGAGGCAAATGGCTACCTTCTAGAACATTTGATTTATCAACCATTTTACATTGGGACAATGATCGTGTGGTTTACTGTAAAACAGATGGCTGTATCCAAATAGTTACAGACTTTACTGTGAAACGTTGGCAAATGTATTCGATAATTTGAAACACATGGGTAAGATCGTTCAATTTATTAATGTAAAATTTGGTTTACTGGCTTTAAGCATTACTGCATGCCTAATGCTATAAAATAGTGTTGGTTATTAAGCTAAATATCTGACGTGTTTTGTTAATAAATCAGTTGGTAACTAATATGTGTACTTGTAGTTTTACAGAACACGACTGGTTCCTATCGCTAACCAACTATATGTTGATGGTTTATTTTATGTTTATATTATGATTAGGTATTGGCGTCAAGTCCTTGGGCGACCTTTGGATTTCTGGATAAATAAATGTCATCATATTCAATTTCTTTGTTGATTGTACAAATTCTATATTAAACCTAATGGATGGAGGTCTTTAAACTTTCTCTTACCATTGAATTTAAACAAGAACTACAATAAACTCTTCTTCTTTAAAAAATAATTAAGAGAGGTGACAATATAAAGGCTTGTTGTATGAAAGACGTCAAAATGCTGGTTATTATCAGTTCCTGTATCATCTCTGGATTTTGGGTCAACGACTATAGAACGCTCTATCTTGTCTGAACACGGAGCGACTTCCACAGAACTATTCAGAGATAAACAACTCGTCCATAATCGATTTCATGTCAGCCAGGAAAAAAAACATCTAGCAATGATTTGAATATCGTGTAAGATTAATAGACTCCATACGATACCTGGAAGATACTTTTAGTGGCATGAGTAGGAAAATGATGAATTGAACTTACGGATGCCAGTATCTTGCTTTAAACCTTTTAACGGTGGAATATTTAATGTGCCAGGAAGACCCTATCAATTTCTCAATTTCTATTTTCGGATATTTTTATATTGTTTTTGTCTTACAATATAGTTTATAACTAATTGAAAACAGTGCAGATCCGGAGAAAATCTCATATCGAAGTTGTATGTTATATGCAATACAGTTTCTGTCTTCCTTTTTTAAAAATGTTTTTTTTTTTCCTTTTGGCGCCAACTTTGTAAATATCGTCTGCTGAGTTCTTAATTTCTTAAATAGTGTTGTTTCGTCATTTCAGTAAACGTTTTATTGAATAATGGGATTGCAAACAGTGTATACTTTGCAGTTTTATTCAGTTTCACATTGGGTTATAACATTTGAACAAAATCAAATATTTTGCAATGGCATTGAAAGGGTAAAATACAGAAATGAACTTAGCTATCGCCGAAACATATAGGTCAAACATTCGGTTAGAATTAGTCTGGGGTCAAACTTAGAGGTAAATATCAAAACTGGTCAAAATTATGTTTGTACGGGGTCCACCCAGAATCTTCATTCTGCGGGCTCGACAATGATGCCCTTTTGGCAATATATGCCTAGTTGTTATTTTTGAGCGAGATTTTGTGTTAATAAACAAAATTGCATTTCTATGTATATATGATATAAACAAATGAATTATGAATTAATGAATGTTCTATTAAATTGCTAAGTTATGTTATGTGGATACTTAAAAAAACGCGGCAGTCGCGTTATGTTTGAAAAAATCGCGAGGCGACACAAATCGATCTTTTAATGTACTCACCACATCAGATATTGAACAATGCTGTTAATATCTACATGGACCGAGCCATTGTACCTCACAGTTAAGCTTACATAAAAGCAACATACAGTCATCGACATCTATGGTTATTGCTAACTGGGCACTCATGAACCAACTATCAAATGTACATTTAAAAACTATGAGGTAATAAACAGATAAAACTTGATGATACAAAAAAGGTCATTCATTGTCAGACGCATGCAATACATTGACAAAGTTGTCGAGTAGAAACGCGGACCTATGTCGTAATCTTGAAAACATAATTGCTTTAATGAATTTTCGTAGAGACGCTCATAGGTCCCGTGCATCATTAGAGCTTCTCAGAAGTGCCGTGCCATCTAAACGTTACGTAAACTTACCGGCATGATCTAAGTCAAACTGAACAAGCGCGTGCAAGAAAGGATGTTCAGGATGGCCAGAACAAAAAATGACTAAACATTGTATTCCTTGTGCAGGTTGATGTAATATGTTACATGTTAGTCTAGATACCATCAAATCAGCTAGACGCGTTTACAGCCAGATTCGAGACCCTAAGACCTGGCGTCTGCCGATTTTGCCACATCTGTAGTAGCTTTGACTAATGGATCACAAAACAGCTGCTCCCTCCGGAATAATCTGTCGACATTTATTGATTACAAACATCAAATTTATGTTTCTTGCTAATATTTGCCGCTTAAATAAATAATTATCGCTTTTACGACTGATGTTTCAGAGTGCTGTGCAAACACAGTTAAACGTAAAAAATGAGATTTTTTAAACCTGTCATTGATTAACCACACAGTAACTTCGCAAACTATTTATCCTATTCAGCTGACACTATCCTGAAATAATAATCTATGTATCGAACATGGACGCACATTCATGATAAACACACACATATTAAACTTAATCGCAGTTAAGTTTGATATCAATACGTCAATGCCAACCGTGTCTAGGTGATTTGATGGTGTCTATATATTGTGGGTGTATCTATGTAATCTTTGGGTTTCTATGTAATGGTTTGGTTTCTGTGTGATTGGGTTGGGTGTGTTGGAGGGGGTGGGGGTGGGAGAGGGGCACTGTGATTTAGGCCTAGCCAGTATGCGAGTTAGGCCTAGCCTGTAAGGCACTAATAATATTAATCATTATTATAATTATTCTTAAAATAAGGGCTAGATTTAGAGATGTCACGAATTTGACAAAGTACATGCATGCAAGTTAATCTTCCATGAGGAATTCAAACATACAATGTAATTAAAATGAAACATGAACAAACGTGTTACGTATATAAAACTCAGGAGTATAGAATTAAGTTTGTGATGTTTTTTACTGTATCGTAGAATAGCCACAGATCCAAGAATTTTGTTAAAATTGACGAAATACAATTATGATACATTTATCATCGACATAAGATTAGTTAATCCTGTGTAAATACTTGGATTTTAAATGCTGAACAGACGTTGGGTTTTGAACATATTAAGGAAGGGAATTCCAAATTCATTAATCGGAGAATGTATCACGATATATTTCCAAGTAATCACAATCAAGCATTACTCTAGCAGCCCTTACCTGAAGTTTCTCCAGTTTGTCTCTAAGGTTACATGTGCGTTTTTCCCCCAGATAGCACAACAAATATAGTATCGGACCGCGAACAAAACCTTCAGTCATGCCGGCTATGACTTCCCTTGGAATTGGTTTAAACATATTTTATTAGCAGATAGACAACATCAAATATTTACAGTATTACATAATATAAGGTTTAAAACGAAAGACATTTAGTCTTGTACAGTTCCTTTGGATTTGATTGTTTTCCAGACAAAAATGTCTTTTGACTTCTAGAGTTACGATAGGATTTATACCAGTCTATAGCGTTATTATGTCTCCTCTACATTGAAAGTGTTTGTAGTAATACATCATGTTTAAATAAACCAAAGGCTTTGGATAGGTCAAGAAATAAAATGCCAACACTTACGTTTTTGTCTATAGCTGAGATCCAGTCATCTAATATCATTATAAAATATGTCTAACGAGGGTGGTGTTTTCGATTGTCAATTATAAAATAACTTATTATTTTCAAGGTAAGTTTGTAAATGTTTACTTACATGTCTTTCAAAGATTAATGAAATATTTGGTAGAATAGAGATTGGTCTGTAACTATTTTTGCTGTGCTTATTTTCTTTTTTTTTGTAAATATTTTAAAACCTTTTGGATTTTTTTTTAAATTAAAACTACAAATAAATATGTGTGTACGAACTGCAGCTATTAAAGAAGAAAATATCTGTATATTTAAGTTATATAGTCCAGTGGCTTTGGATGTATCTACGTATATTTGTTCGCTTTCAACAATTCTACTTACACCATAGGTATGGCAAACCTTCTCGGTGTTAGAAGGTTTGTTTTCAGTTGTTGTAATAAAGGCATCACATCATGTATAACCTAATGTTTTGTCAACAGATTCTCTTTGGTGTATAGTACAGTGTGTTGAACAAAAGCAGTTATAACAGGATCATATACCAAAATTCCATTTTTATCATTCAGACATGGTGTTTGGGTTTCTTTATTTAATCCAAATAATTAACGCAGACCTTTAATATTAAGATTAACAATATAAAGTTATTTAATTGATAACCACGACTCTACATCATCTGTGCTTATTGGATGTTCCAACGACTCGTTTGTAAAAGGGTTTAGAACATTATGTAGACTATCGCCATGATAACACTCATTGATTTTTGAAGAAGCATTGTAATTTAAAGATATATTTTTTTACTGTCAAAAGCAGTTAAAATGAAGTTACTTTAAACAGTAAGAGCAAATGTAACTTTAATCAGCATTACTATATACAGAAGCACTGTCATTGTCAAAACCAGTAATCTGCAGGTAAAATTTTAAATTTAATAAATGGCACTATTATATTTGTTTGTCACAATCATGTTTACCAGGTTATTATGTAAAGCCCTTGCATGAACAGGCAGAAAAGCCATCTTTGTGCTCGCTGGATGCGTCAAGTTGTTGTAGATGGGCCTCGGTATATTTCAGTTGTTAGCTGTTTAATTTGTGACTGTGGTGGGTATTTGATTGTGTCTCGGGGATTTGGTTATGGTATAGTTTTTCGCCTTGTACAGATTCTGTTGTGTGTTCATCTCAGCCACAAAGTTTAGATTTTAAATCCTACCTTGGCATAGATTGGGTGTGTGGGGGGAACAAAATTTTAGATATGAAGTAACAACCCCCCCCCCCCATTGATCTCAGTTAGCTATGAGTTTTAAAGACCCATACCTATTCGAAATTCTACACTGATTCGAAGGTGTTACACTGAATTAGAACTCTACCGATCTTCAAGTTGTCATAAATTTGTTATGAAATCGCTCTTCAATAAAAGAGTTGCGTTTGAAAATATCGTTAAAGAAAGAAAGTTAATATCTACAAAAATCTTAACATGTGACAGATGACACCACTTCGCTCATGTGCTCAGATTTTTCGGCTGATCTTTTCCTCTGTTTGTTCTGGCCGTCTACTACACGTCATTCGTGCACGCGCTAGTTCAGTATGACCTGTCAAGCTGGTCGTTTTTGTGTTTGGCTTTACTTGAAAGAGGTAGAAACACTATACGTTTAACAAATAAAGCTACGCATCAGAAGAATTTCACCAAATAAAAACAACCGGCAAATGCCTTCAGTTACATTTATATGAAATTTTAATGATTTTAAAAGACATGGGACTTTTGAGTAGCTCTAATGATTCATTACTTTGAAGATTTCTAATTTACGACAAAGTTTCGTGCTTCCAGTCGTCAACATTCTCAAATCTGACAATAAATGGCGGTTGTTGTTTTTTGTATCATCAAGCGCTTGTTTGCTCTCTATCACAAACAAGTTTAAATGTGTACATTTGGGAATTGGTTAATCGGTGTCCGTAACAGCAATTAACAAAGATGTCGGTTATGACAAGTTAGTGCGGGTTTATGTAAGACTGCTCTCTATCACAGACAAGTTTTAATATGTACATTTGGGAATTGGTTAATCGGTGCCCGTAACAACAATGAACAAAGATGTCGGTTATGACAAGTTAGTGCGGGTTTCTGTAAGACTGGTTTTATGACAGCTTATCCGAGCTTGTGTAGCTTTAATATAGGATTAACCCACATCAACAATGTCGATAATTACATTGGAAAATCTAAACACACTAAAGGGTACAGTTTGGGTCAGTCTTCAGGAAACTTAATCAGAATACTCATTTTTGCAAAAATCTCATAAAACAATTACATGTGCTACAATTTGAATTAATTCTAGAAAACTTGATCTAGCACATCCTCCTATAATTCAGTAATCATTTGTTAAATCAGTAGAGCGATATAAGGGCCAACATGGCACTTTTACTTATAGTTTCATTTATTGTGATCACCAGTCTTTCGTCCGTCAGTCCGTGTGTCAAACTTTTCTTTGACTCTTTGATTGACTTCTTTCCTGAACCACTGATTGGGTTGTGTCTAAACTTGGTTTGAAACATCATAGCACCAATCTCTCTCCCTTCTGATCAAATGGTTCTCTTGTTTCATAGACTTTTAGTGTGAAAAGTTGATCAATCTTCTCTGCTGATACTGTGCTAGTAAGAACCTACATATTCTTTTTTAACATCATATTCAAGCCCGTTATAACTATTCTTTAAACGGCGAATATAGAGGCAGATTTGGTCCCACACAAAGGGTGTCGTTTTGGACAAAGACTTATAAATTGACAACAATAAGTGCTAAAGCTGAAAAACATTCTTCTTTTTTTAAAAAAAAAAATATACAGGAACTCTTGCAAGTGCGTTCAAATGGTGACCTCGTGTCAGATTTAGCCACGTCCAAAGGGCATCTTATTTGAAAAAGACTTATCGTGAAAACTTAAAACATCTTCTCGCTAAAACCGTTCATGACAGAGCTGAGATCATTGTCTGTTTAAATGGCGACCATTTGGTCCTGTCATATGGGCTTCATACTTTTTATATATTCATTTACTGAAAACTTAAATTTCAAAAACTTTTCACGGTTAAGTTTATTTGGTGACCGTCTATTAAAGTTGACCGAGACGTGATTTTTATTCGGATTTTTGACCGCAATCTTAAAATGGGCAATTCAAGGCCATCATGTCATATTTCTTTTGCTTTCTTTTTATCTGTCGATCTATCATAATTAAAGGTGTGTGTGTCTCTCTCTCTGCTTCTCCATTCATATGTTGATGTTTCTACTGTTTTTCTGTGTATTCCTATTTTCCTCTCTCTCTCTCTCTCTCTCTCTCTCTCTCTCTCTCTCTCTCTCTCTCATTTTTCATTATTGTGAGCATCGGCAAATCCTTATCCAGATTTGCGTGTTCGTCCTCATTTACGCGTGAAGTTACTTTTTCCTTCTATGACTGTGTACTGGTTTTGTCGAGCGATTGTGTAAAAAGGAATCTGTCATTCTCAGAAAAATATCTAGAATAATTAGTTAACACCCAGTTACTCAGGATCGAAGGAGTCTGGGTTCAAATCCCGCCCGGGACATCGGGTTTGCCCGGGAAGAAAATTAATCCCACATATGCCTCACTCCACCCAGGTGTGTACAAATGAACAAATGAGTACCTGTGAAGGTGTAAACCAATGTGCCGTGGCTGCACTCTGTGCTATCTGTTAACGGCCGACTTACAACCTGATGATCGGACAGAATATAAAAAAGAACCACTGAGCGGTTGTCCAGTAGGAATTATATAATGAATTTATAATGCTTTATAAATGTGGAAGAAAAATGAATATTAAGTTTAAAGCCGTTTAAAGCCGTTATTAACTTTAAAAGTGTGTTAAAATCGTGCAATTTAGTGCCTGTGTACATAATCATGAATAAAAAATATCACTAAACACGTGTAGTTTACTATGGAAAATTCCATCTACCGTTTTGTAATCGATAGATCAATGTGTTTGTTTCTGATTTTACTGTCACAGTACTCTAAGGTATTGTTTACATTCTGCAGGTCGAAAGGTATATCGGGCGCCCTCCATGTGTGGCATCTCGTGATGTGATTTAATCAATTTGTAGTATTCCATGGGTACCGCCATGTGTGTGATGTCATCCGTATGTGTGCATACATGTGTAAATGAGCAACCTCCGATTATATATGAAGGGGTCTGGTTTGTTGCAACAGCGTTCAGACTGTCAACAATGCTAATAAATGCTCAAATTCAAGTTTGTTATTGTGTACTCTCGTTTTTATAGTATCGTAGGAAACACTTTAAGAGACCCAATATTGCGGTATACACCTCTACTGAAGTTATTGCGATTTTGAACTGTATTATGCTTGTGTAACATTTCTAATCTGAGATGAACAGTGTTTAAGCCCCTATGACTTATGGCGTCATTTTCAGCTACGAGCCAAGCAAATCTCACGATTCAAAATTTTAAAGGCTTTAAGTATTCTCATATTTACATTTATTGTGCTGTAAAAAGCCCATGATAAACGGTGAACAGTCTTCTTTATCTAGACTATATTAATTTTCTTTCTCCAGTTTAGCCGTTTGTACAATATAACCCCTTGTCGCATTATTTCCCAATATTTTACAACTTTGCACGTTTTTCTTGGCGCGGTTGCTGAAAATGACGTCACAAGCACCCTGGATTTACCACCTTTAATATTCTCAGATCAAAGAATCATTATCTCTAACACTCGCGGTTATAAAACTGCTCCATATGTGCACGTTCTAAATAAGTTTGATGTATTCAGAAACTCTTAACACAGACAGGATATTCTGTTTCTGTATTTTTACTTCAGTGTCTGCCATCGACTGTTACGAGTGCCATTCCTTCAATAAGAGTGATCCTAATTGTGGTGACCCTTTCCACCCGATATTCGGAGTTTACAAGAAAGACTGTACCCAGGGGAAAGAAGGACACTTCGGGGAGTTCAGGGCCAAATTTTGCATAAAGCTGATAGGTACAACAGGTATGTATAATAGGCGCATAAGGTTTGTGAATTTTTGGACGGTACTATTGTATCGTTCTTAGCAAGCCACATTTGGACAGTCATACATCAATGGTACCCGAAACCCAAATATGAATTCAAGACAAGCCGGGAACCTTGTGCAAAACCAAAGTACACACGAAGTCTACCCACAAAAGAGTGCCATGCATTAATCAATAATATATACATATAAAACTGTGGACAATAATAAACAAACTGGAATTGTATTTGATTAAATGTTATTAAACTGCATTTGTTCCGGATGTCCTTTGATTTTCGCCATGTCGATAATCTTATTAATATGTACATGGTTTATGATGCAATTCGACAGTCCAAGCTTGTCCGAGATAACTGGTCTATACATTCCAGCGGTTCTATGAATAGCCAAGCATGATATTGTAAACAATGGTCGATTTTAAAGTAATGCCTTTATAATGCAATGTGGCAGTGGATTAACCACTTTCTACTATAGTTTCTCTCTTGATAACTGCTAGATGTTACCTACTAGGTGCATTCTGGTTTGGTAAAAGGGGTTTTCATGACAAGGAAACACGATGTTGTTAATTTAGCCGTCATTTCTGCAATGCATTATGGGTCAGCTATTCTATTTTATCAGCGTAATAGTATGATATCTGTTGTTTCAGTGTTTTGATATTTGTATTCAGACTATATTTACGTTATCCATTTAAACGATTGTTTCATTGCTGTGTATTTAGAATTATTTATCTCGCAAATATCTTAAAGCTTCTGCGCTCCAAATATGGCCTAGGATATTGAATATCTGAAAATTTTTGCAAACTTTGAGATATATTCAGGAAACATGGATGCACTATGATTGAAGGTGATGCTTTTGGTAATAATTACAAAAAGCCACTCAAAATTAGTAATTTTACCACTAAAACCTACCCCGTTAGTCACGGTGTAGACGTTTTAAGCGTGGTTTCAGTGACTTTATATGAAAAAATCACAATAACTGTGAAAGAGTTTCATCCTGAATACATGATATTTTCATATTTACAAACTTTAACAGACGTTTAGAAACTTCTGAAATTTTAACCAAATTTGGAGTGCATTCGCTTTAAACTGTCAGTAACCTTCAAGTATTTACCAACTTGTTTTCATTGTCTTTCCAGTAAAGCATGACATACAGATGGTGTTTCGTGGCTGTTCTCTTGAGACTCTGGATAGCCAGTGTGGAGATTTTAAGTACGAAGACGTCCGGTACCATGGTTGTGTGATGTCATGTACGGAAGATGGCTGCAACTCTGTTTCCGGTTTACATATGAACAAGATGGCACTCTTTGTGATAGTTATATTTGTTCTCCACATAATGTTTTTCATTCGATAGCCACATAAACATTAAATTTTGACATATTCTTAGATCATACCATAAGTCGCTGAACTATTTCGCCCTATGGGCGATTTGTATGTAATGAGAAAAATAAGATGATTCATGTTGATAAAGAAAACGAGTTAAAACATCAATATAATGTCATTTGTTATCAAATTTTCGTTATTTTGTTTTTCAATAAATTTTTCATGTTAGATAAAAATAAGTTCGGTTACTTCAATATTCAAAAGAAGAAAAGCTTTTCTCGTCAAGAAAATTTATAAAATTTATCATGACGTACGTTTCATTTAGCTGGCAATGTTTAGATTTCTGATAGATTTCATCTTTGTTAATTAAATAACTGAAAATTTTAAGAAATACTCTGACTTATCTGACAAAGATTTATCAGTGACAAATTGTTAATTTTTTTAATAGAAATAAAAAAGCAACTGCATTTGTAAAATAGTATGGCAGAGTTTAGATATTGTGCCTATATGATGCTCTAGTAGTCGTTTGCTAAGTTTTTTCAGATGGTATCATGTAATCATTTATGTCCTCGCCCCGTGTGCGTCTTTAAATTAGTTTTATGAAGTTAAAACTTAAAACACCTCCTGCAAAATGATACATGCTAGAGCACAGGTATATTGTTAGTTACATCAGGTAAAGGCCTTTTACCAAGACTGTTCACCTTATGGTCAGATTTGGCTCCGG
>JAULCC010409639.1:0-11312 GCA_032358795.1 Nuttallia obscurata | reverse complement strand
TTAGTTGGTGTACTTGGGTTTTGTACAGTATCCCGGCTTCTTATTTATTCATGTATGAATTTCGGGTACCATTGTTGGACGACTGTCCAAAAGTGGCTTACTAAGAACGGTACTGACGTACCGTCCAAAAATAGTAGTAATAGCTTTCTTCTTTGACGCTCATGATTAAGGGTTAGCATTACGACTGGTTTGTCGGTGTCAGGATACAGTGAACGGCCGGAGTTCATCCACCACATGTATCAGTGCTATACACTGGGTATGTTAAAGAACCATATTTCTCTACAAAAGAGTTCTGTGTATCCTCTTCCCTCCTCTCTCTCTTTGATGTCATTAGCCCTAGCTGGCATAAAGTGACGTAAATCAGACAAACAAACACATTTTCATTTCGTTAAGATGGTATTCATTTCTTAGCCACAATTCATTTCATTTTAAAAATAACATTTAAAACACAGCAACCTAAACATAAGTTCTCGGTTAACCACGCCAAAGAAGTCGAATTTAACAAATACACTAGACAGCTTTATGGCCGTAAAAAAATATTTCAGATATTTAACTTAATCACCAAATCACAATCACAGATCTTTATTCCTGACTGATTCTTCAAAACTACGAATACACACAAAATAATGCGCATTAAGAAATGGTAGCGGTAAATTTACAGTGCATTAATACAATTCATTCAGCAGACATTTTGTGTGTCGGTATGGAAGTTTTTCCCGAATGGAAATGGCATGTAAATGCGAGAAACAACATAATAATATCAAAACTGTATCAAAAAGAAATACAGATTATAAAGTTGCAAAACACAGGGCCTCACCACGTTCTAGTCTTATAATAAGCCTTTAAATACACTGCACTATAACTTCTAAGTTAATATTTAGAGTTGATGCGGGGTGTATTCGTTGAACACACAACTGAAAGAGGCTTAATAATTTAAATATAAGGAATTTAACATCGCTTTAACTGTAATTCAGTCATATCGCGACGTTCATTTCGTATGGCGTACCGTTTGGGTCAAAAGTGTACCTAAACAGCTGTACCTACACCACATCGTGCAGACCAATGCACATTATGCACGACAGATTGGATGTAAGTTAAGAAAGTACCGCTTAAACAAAGTGTTTGTCTAGAACCGATCGTAATAAAACTAGTGATAAATCTACAGCAACGAAACATGTACGCAAATATCTTAATTGGTAATATGTATTTATATGAATATGATATGGTATAAAAATGCTCCATCATTTTCTAGATTAAACCTGTTATGATCTAATCCGTAGGAGTAGCACGCCGAAACAATCTGATACTCATATAGCAATTAATGAAAATGAATTTGTTTCACCAAAAATAGCCCCATCGTATGCATAACCAGACAACAAGTTTGACAAATATCAAGCTCGATATCTGACATTTGAAGATAGAACTGTTATACGACAATAATATAAAGGCAGCATGTGATACTATATTAACCTTTACCCTGCTGAACAAATGTCGTCTGCTTAAATTGTCGTCTGCCTAGATTTTAAAATTCATCATAATCGCCCAATATTTGGATAAACACTTGGCCGAGTGTCAAACAGCAGTTTGGTTCCTGATTAGACACCGAGTTATCGGCGTCTAATCTGGATCCTAGAGGTTTGCAAAATCTATCACATTCACCCTTAGCAGGCTAAAGGTTAAAACAGCATAACTGACTCCCGACAAATATTGAAACTCTGCAACTGATTGTCAGCGCAAAATTCCTCACATTTTTCTACAAAAGCGAATAACTCTTTGGTCAATGGTCTTCTTCGTAGCTATATAACATGTTGATTAGACCACTGAGTCGTGAAATTTGCAATTTACTAACGTTCTGTTAGGGATTGTGTCACTGTTTGGTAAATCAGTGCGGACGTTGGTCAAATTTTCAGAGAGGAGGACCAGTCACAAATCGACATTGCAGCAGCAACCCTAATTAAAAGTGAGTAGGCGATTTGATGACAGCTGTCAAGAAGATATATTAAGAACATTAATAAACGGTTTGGTCTACCTATAATCTAACGCAATGATTGTTAGAGGTTTCAAGAACGTGTGTTTTTCAGATCATATACAGCTCACGATATCTTTCGATTTCCGGTGAAGGTTGGCAAAGTTCTGTTGCAAGTTTGAGAGAACGGACTTTTGTGAAATCATGATTATCTAGAGAGTTTGTTTAATATGTGCCGTCTACTGGAACACATATGATGTCCTATGTTAAGTCGATAAAATGAAATGTTGCGAAAACAGAACTGCTGGAAGAGAAAATGTATCTGTTATCTCAACGAAAAGCGATTTAACCGCCATAGTTTGATTGGTGGTAGGGATTTTAACCTAAAGCGACACAGATTGAAGCAGCAAAAAGGAGAATCATGGAAGCAAGAAAATAGTTTCGATTGCATTTAAAATAATGCGATAGGCTATAGGCATTTTCTTCTCTAGCGGTCATTTGCATCTTCAAATCTGTTTTTAAAGATATCTCCAAACTATAACGTGCAAAATAATATGCTACAGTTTTAAGATAATATGAGCAACTATGTAGATAAAAGTACATTTGACATACAACTCACTGAAAGTCATAATCTGACTACAAAACCTCCACTAGCGATTCCAAGTGAGAACAGGGTGTCATGGCAGACCCAAATGACACTACAAAAATGGCGACAACCGTAAACAAATGAAACAGACGGCAGCCTTTGTTCAATGTCTGTATTATCAGATCTCTGTTTACACAATTTTCTTCCGAAGTTAATAATTGGCAAGAAATCTCACAGCACGAATAGACAATATGGTTAAGGAATAAGGATCACGTACTGTATTCAAAATAATTAACCTGAAATTAATCAAAACCAAATTTGACGCGTTAAATTTAAAACTGAATACAATGCTGACACTTTAAAAAGTAAAATAACGTCACTTGAACTCTCATATGCGAACGTTTTTAACATAACAGTAAAACAGTCCATCATTTAAAGATCACAAGCAAGATGAAGCCATTAATAGCCCTTTTCAAACACCGTCTCCAAATAAAGTATTAACGATAACTTTGTGCACAAGTGAAAGACGATTACAAATTTTAAGATGCTAATAAAACGCATTAACCGTTAACATTCAAAAGGACAGTTCCCAGAGGTTGTCCTAACTGTAATTGAGACCTTTGGGCAAAATATTTAGGAAGTGAAAACACTATCGTCTCACAGGAACTATGCCAAACGTTTATTGATTATGCACAGGAAACATGCTGAATTTGTAGCCCTATATTAAACGAAATGGGAAAAAATAAACAACATTTAGTCTCGGAGGTAAAGTGTATCCTGTTTAGTGTGATCATGAAAGTAACTTTGAGAGTGTAAACCTCTGTTGCTTGAATTTTCGGGAACGTCACTGAAGGGCACAGACACTTTTCATGTAGCAGAAATCTAGGCAACAATTTAACAGCGATATTTTGTATGACGAAAACGTTTTAAGGAGCACAGCTTATTTCAGTGTTTTAGTTTTGATGCCATATTGTAATGTGATGAACCCCATATTTTTTATACACACGAATATAGTTGCCTCTACTTGTCTGTATAATTGTATTGAATCAAGAAAACAACAGATCAAACAATAACTTGAACACGCGTTTAAATATAAAGTGGTATATTATCTTACCTAATTGTGTTAGGAATTTTACATGTTTCCATGTAATTTACAAACATGTTGACATTTAGAAATTGACTCCCTGTTTGAATCTGTTGCTGATAAATCTCACCCGATTTATGACGTAGCATTTATTCGTATGTTCATTAAATATGCATTTTCAGTAATGTCATAGATACTCGTTGCTAAAAAAATGTAAAAATCATTATAATACTTTCAGCGAAATTTATGCTGTTTTAAGTCAAACGCATTCTTTGAAAGTTTGTCCTTGATAGAGAACCGCAAGCGGAATTTATATATAGAAATGCGGATACGTTGTCCGTACGGACCTTGGTGCACTGATTGTGATTAGACAAGGATCTCATTCTCGGAACAGCTTGATGCCAGAATTTCATAGGATGAAGGGCAACGAACTGTCACTTCGAAGGTATCACTCCGCTAAAGCCTATAAAAGGAAGCCGCTTCAGGCAGACGGGAGTTTTTTTCAAAAAGAAAAGTTCGGCTTTAGACAGAAACACTATCTAAAATTAAAACTAACTCAAAGAATTAAATCCATATAAAACTGAACCAGATAATAGCCATACAGTTTCAAATACAACCAAAAGTGTAGACATACTTTTGAACAAAGTCTACACAGAAACGGAGTCCTTTGGTCTCTTGTGTAGAAGTGGTGACATAAAAGGGCAACTTAATTCTCTTTATAAGCATAACATAGGCAAAAACTTTTATAAACTGAACCTGTTTCTATTTACCTTAGCTAGATAGTAATACAAACCATTATCAACCCCTTCTCAGGCTAACTATTTAAACAGCTAACACTAAAATGTCAATGTTGCATTGATTGTCTGATATATGTAACATTGACATTTTACTACATGTATTTGAAACTGTATGGCTATTTTCTTGTTCAGTTTTGTATGGATGCCAAAGTTGTACTTTCCATGGTAAACTTAAACTAGTTATGAATCGCCGAATGAGTCTTTCAATTGTGTTGTTAGATTGCCATTCATGAATATCTTGCCGTCTGTCGCCAAGGTATGGTCAACTTCGTCTGGTAACATCTTTCTGGTGCTACATGTGGCAAGACATTCGTTGCTGATTTTTGTTAGGTCGTCAGAACTCCATATGTTTTATCATTTTAGTAACTTCTTACAAGACATCATTTGTTTCTTAGCATGCCTATTTACACATTTTACTATAATTGCCCACATTTCTTTATCAAGTGGTGGTAAAGTCAATATATAAGTCTTTTGGTGTCAAAAAAAACATTAAGATTTGAGCTAAACACGTTGAGGTTTTGACTGCCGTTTCCTTTGCACTCTACGACTGGTTGTCACCTGACAGTGCAGCTTTAGTTATCTCTATTCTAAATACCAATGACCATATAGCTAACTCAAGATATATTTTTACTTGCGATACTTTAAAAAGGTGCATGGTCTGATTTGATTAAAACATGGCTCAGCTCTTTGTTGATTTCAACACGTTGTCATTATACGTTCAGAGTGTCCAAATGATCGTTTTCTCCGTCTACTGGTGTCTCTTGTTTCTGAATTCATAGTTTGTAACATGCCATATTCAATATCCTTCATGTTAAGTGTGGCTTGTTTTCTGCTTTGCTTCTTCTTCAACGCTGTTCTTCTAAGTAAGTGTTCTTCATCTGTCTTTTGCTTTGATTCTGACTGTGATTCCGTAACCTCTGATTAGGAAAGCTGTTCATTATTCTTTGCTAACATCAATGTCACTCAAACTCAACAGTCCATCGTATTTGCGCTTAGATTTTTTTTCATTCTTCTCATTATACTTTTGTATGCTAAGTACTCCTGTTACACCCTGCATCAAGTAGTTCTTCGAGCGTGAGCTATCTTTTGTATAATGCTATCATGACATACTACATGTACATGTTGATGAAACTTGTTTGACCAGTGTAACCATTTTACAGTTACTGACACGGTGGGAGCCCCGCTGTCATGTTTGGGTTTTAGATATATGTGTGCGTAATCAAAATTATTAAATATCCACCGTTCGAAAAGCTTATCACTGTCCAATTCACACCTTTTTTTGATCATTTATATCAATAAAGAAATATGTATATGTTTACTAATAATAGCACCACTAATAAGCAGAAGCGGAACTAATTTAGACCAGGGTGTTTTGCGAATAAAAATGAAAAGAAGGGCATAATGTGAACTTCTTTAGAAAGGGCGAATTTAGTGACACTGTCAAAACACATCAGCTTATTTGGCTAGGAAAATAGTTTATTAGGATCGTTTACACACGTTCTAATAACTACGAAACGCATGTATGGTCAAGCTCGCCGTTGACAGTATCTATAGTTTACATGTAGCAATTTCACATGCATTATTCATAAGAAAAGTGTTTATAGCTTTCATATGGTAAAACATAGCGACAACAAAAAATGTGATTAAATTATTCGTGATATTATGTAGTTTAAACTAGTAAATAAATTAGTAGTAGTAAACTATCAAATTCTATCAAATCTATGTAGAAAAAATCTTAACCTTAAGTGAAACATGAAAACGTTTAAGCCACAGCTTCTCGAGGACGTAGCTATAAATGTGTGTCTTTCATCTTGCTGCTATTTTCTATGTACTTGGCTCAGAGGAGGCTATCTTGTTAAAAGTGTTGACCGTTTATTTTGACATGATTAAGCTTTGCAATAATCAGATTGTTTTCATGTTTGATAACAACAGGGAGTAGAAAAACAAACGCCATTCTTGATATCTTTGAGCAAAACATTAATGATACATTTTGCAAACTTGGATCGAGATTCTTCGTAACTCACCAACTGCCAAATGCAAGAAGCCAGTGTTGAACAGGACCGCGGGCTGAGGGTGTCTTACCCTTCTTGGAAACGTGCGTATTAAATGGTATAATATGTAAAATAAACATAGAGTTTGGAAGCAAATATGACTTCTAGAGTGCTGACGAGTTAGTTCTTATTTTTGAGCTATTATTCTAACATTTGTCACTATAAGACCTATTTGCTTACATGGCTAAGTTTTAAGGAGACAACAGTTGTGAAAAACTGTAATATGAATCGGAAGATATGTGTCACTTTTAAAGAATTCACGAGGTAATTCTATAATTTGACCACGTGACATAATTTAGAACTAGCCTGAAATAAGATGAAGACAACAATTCCTATATACTGTCATAAAAATTAGTATTAATATGTGACATCTTACATGTCAACAATGTAATTCGAAATTGTGACCTTGTGACCTAGTAACATACCTCACTTTAGATGGTTTGGTTCTTTACTTAGAACGGAAGAAAACAAAAGTTCGAAAAGATTCGAAGAAAAGGAGACATCTTGAGTGTTTCGAAGTTAATTCTTAAATTTTACATTGTGACCAAGTTTAGATTTAGATTTTATATAAAGAAAAACTTCCAAGACATTTTCATAAATATCGGAAGAAACCTGTTGCTTCTACAGTGGTGATAATGTTTCTATAAAACTTGACATTTTAACCTAGATTTTTCCTCCATGACCTAGTTTCAAATTTAACTTAAAATCTTTTTTTTTGTTTGAATTCGAATGCTTCTCAACTTAATGTTTAAATTTTGTAATAACAATAACAAGTCAATGAGCTGTTCCCCGACACCTTGAGCTAAATCGATATAATTATAACTGTATTCACACAGTGGACATTCTATTTTCAGCATTGTTGGCTTTAGAGCACAAACTACTCTTAAATTCTTACGCAGACTCAGATATGTAAAATGTTCGTATGTATGACTCTTCACGCTGTAACTTTTCAATTGAACTTTATACAAAGATAAAATTATCACAAATATTAATCAGAAAACCCGAAAAGTTAATATAATTAAATCGCAATTGGTGAGATAACTGCATCAAACCACTTATTTATCCCGATGGTACTACACAAAAAGACAGCGTGAACAATGCCATCGTTGCCTGCTCGGCAAGTGTTAATTGCGTATTGCAAATATTCACATTTGAAAACAAAACAAACTCCTAAATATATAAGCTGCCCTATTTGAACACAATAATTATTGATTAATTTATATTTTGAATAACAGGAGTGTGTCATTTCTTACATTAACAGGATAATTTAAGGACATATCCGGGAATAAGTTCTAGCGCAAGAATTTGGTAAAACTTTGCAAAAATGTACTATGGGATATAAGAAATAGAAAACATAGTATAAAAATATGGCATGCCATCACCGTGTTTGTGTTCTGTGTATGTATAGATTTAGAACACCGCTTTAAATATGGTACTTTTCAAAAAATGACCTGAAAATGACAGTCAACATAAACCATACAAGGTACCATGAAATAAACAATGTACGCCTACTTTCTATATTCAGATACTTGAATAAGATAATTTTACAGCCCTTAAATGTTATTTTTTTTACAAAAACAGAACTTACGTGATGAAACTAATCATTTTGACGTAAACCACAAAACCGGTTAATTTAACTTGTACTAGTGTTGTCAATGACAAAAAATCTTGCGCGGTTAATTTGTTATGTTTTTGTAATTGTACATAACATTACATATTTAAAGGAAATTAAATGAAACACATATCTTGTCCTGCTTGTTTTGTGAGAAATTTAACTTTTTATTACCTCCCCTTTTCGAAAATGCATACTTTTTTAACAATATATATTAAATCTTTATATAGCTATTTTTACAGCAATAAAACATATCATAATTCGACGACGACATTTTCTCCAAGACAAAGGTTGTGTTTGTAGTTTAACTTAATAGCTGTTCACGTTAGATTCAAGACTTTCATTTTTTTACATTCATGTGTATGTGACTTAAACTAACGTATGTAAGCAGCAGCGCGTTTTGACCAGTTTCTGAAATTAAGACACGAGCCTTGCATCTCTTCGATCTTACATCATTAATGATTGTCTAAGCATGGTTTTTCCCAAAGGAAAAGTTACCAGCAATGAAAGGAAACATGCGAATAAAGCTGCACAATGGTAACTTCTGGATACGTCTTTAGATACTTACCACTGCATGTCGTATTTACGACAATAATTCTGTGTAAACAGCAGGTAGAAGTAAAAACAACATGTATGTATTGTGTCTCTTGGTAACAAGTGATATTGATCGATTTGAAATTCACATACATGTTATCCATAATGAAAATAAGCATCAATAAGGAGAGAAGTTCATCTTTAGCAATTACATATCTAAAAAATATATCACTGCATGCTTGAATTATTCAGTTGTTCAATGTGCAAAGGAAAGCAAATGTAACATTCCAGACTGAACCCGGAACTCCTCGGTAGGAGCAAAACACGGAACTGTTTGAAATATTTCGCTATCGTATACATTTGTATGTCATGAATATCCAATGCAAAATAAACCCAAACCATACATGTACCATAACTGCATTTCCCAGTAGTTCATAGATAAAAACTTCTGCCTTGACAGTTGTATCTATTATAAATTTACTATTTTAACAGTACTAAAATCATGGTTTTCTTTTAAAGGTGAAAGTTTGAATGAATTGGCGTGGTTATCTGGTATGTCATTCAAGTAACCTTCTAAACCATTAGGGATGCTTAGTTTTCTGTTTGTTTTTTCTTTGAAGAAATGTAGAGAATTCAGGTCAGATGTGTAACTTGAAGCTTTCATGATGGATATTATCCACAAATGCATCAGTTTTCGGAGGAGGTATGTACATGTACATTCATTTATTTTTCAAGAAATATTTCATGTGTATCAATAACAATTCGTCCTTGATTCAAAACAATGTTTATTCTGCGAGGCATCATTAAAATGAAACTCATTAAGAAACAATAATATTTGTACAATTTCGCTTTTATAATGTCATACACTGGAATTTCTGTAAGCAAGATTGTCGTCATCAGATATCTGCAACATTAGTGGAGAAAGGGAAAATATAGAAAAACAAATGTGATTATGCGGCTTGAACACAAATAGTGCATAATAACACTTTCTGACAGAGATGTATGTAGAGACACTGACCGTCGTGGTTATTCACTTGCACAAATTGGGACATACCCATGATAGTGAACTTTTAGGTTTTCGGGAATCGCTCCTTTTTTTCCCTTGTTTTATGCTTTAATTTCTCTGCATCTCAGCCATTCCATCTAAGCGACAGAGCTGTCATAAGATAAGACGAGACAAGAAGGCGTTGCTGATTACTTAAATAAATATTTGCTTTCATAAGGGAGGCGTTCTTTAAGCTGTATGTACAGAACAAACGTTTCGGTTCCAACTTTATTTACAAATGTTGAAGGTCATGTAAGTGGTTACGAATTTGGTACCTATGAAATTTTCATTTAGTTCAGGCTTCAAAACTAGTGCAACAGTAGTTTCTAATGGCATATTAATAAACCAGAAAGCTTCTGCATTTCTTCCTCAAACCCTTTTAAAATGCTCCTTTTTGTTCAATGGGAGAACACGTCAGTTATTTCCCTTTGATACTCTCCTTGAACATGAAGATCCCACAAATTGGTTTCCTCTGGTTTTATCCCAATTTTATTTGCAATATTTCATTCGCTTTCACATTCTTTTTTTGGATTAAATCATCAAAAAGAATTCAAATGTTAATCTTTTAGGCAGATTGGTCATCTCTGCTAAAGTTGTTTTATTTATTATAATTTTAATAACTATAAGTATTTAAATGGTTTTCAAGTCGCAGTATCTATATGTGAAACAGCGGTAAAGACAAAGGTTTCCAAAAAGAAGGACCAACACAGAAGTTGTTCTACCTTGTTCTTTATCTAACAAGGGAGATAATTTTTATTCACTTTTATCCCTTCTTGCACCCGATGACTTACTTTATCATAAATAAATTACCAATAGATCTACCAGAAATTCAGTCTTCAAAATACAACTTTCGTCAGCTATTTCTAAGTACTATGATTAAGATTTGGCGGTAAAACACAAAATTATGTGTAGTTACACGCACCGATTAACTTATCGGTCGATGTCTTTTTAAGTAGCTTTATGGTATAGCTATTGGACCACTAGTTTGTGATAGAAGTGACTCGCTGTCACCTTTGCATTATTTCACAGTTTTTGTGGCGATCATTGAGGACGTAGCTCAAAGTATAACACAGTCGATGGTAGTTTCATCTTCCGTCTTGGCATCACAATTGCTGATTTCGATTTGGAGATATAAGGGCGACTGACAAACATTCATTCAAATAATATTGGCCTATATGGACTAACATCCATTACTGTGCGTGTCCTGTGCTGACACATCTATTTCATGTTTAATGTGAGTAGCATGCGTGTAAAAAGGTTTTATACGGTTTTCTAGTTGCCATAATTAATCTGAATAAACGTAGACAAAGACAAAAGAATACGTTGTGATTATAAAGTTTGAACAGGCAAGATAAATTCATTTTTACAGAATGGCTTTACTGTAAAAAATAATAAAGTTTAGTGTACCGGCAGTGATTAACATTTGAGCATTTAAAACACCTTTGTTTGTTTTGGAATTTAACGTCACTTTAACAGTTTTTTCGTCATATCGCGACGTCCAGCTCATTACAGGTGGAGCAAGAACAAGGGGGACCTCTGAACACTATGTCAGCCACAAAATGCACCCGGGTAGAACCACCGACCTACCGTAAGCCAGCTGGAAGGCTTCCTCACATGAAAAATCCGAAGTGCCCAGA
>JAULCC010409528.1:0-11312 GCA_032358795.1 Nuttallia obscurata | reverse complement strand
TTGGGTGTCGATGTTTGGTGGGTTTCTACCACCTTGCACTCTCAAGCAGTGGGCGTATTCTATCCTCCCCCCCATCCAACAGGGGGTGTTGTTTGGTAACTAACAGTGATTAAAATGTCTCCAATTTATCAAATACATGTGAGGGATTTAAACCCATTTCTAAAAAAAAAAAGTTTTTTTTGCAGGAAAGCTGAATTAACTCCTATAAACTAGAGGGTGAGTAACTTCCAGTTTTTAGGGGGAAAAAAATTGAGTCATAAAGTTGAACCCATGTTTCATGGACTCATTTGACAATTTAATTTATCAAGTACAGCTGACTTTTACTTCCCAGGCTCAGAGCAATGACCTGACAAACTAAAACTTTCAAACTATTCAAACCTTATAGTTTGTTTTATATACAAATATAGTTTGTATAACATTTTGAAATCTGTATCACAACATGTGTCATATTTCTTCCTGCTTACATACAAAGCTATTGTATTGACCCTGGTATTTTTGTTACTACGCATCTGCTGATGTGTTACAGAGTAAAGCAGATAGTTGCCCATATATGGAAGAGTGCATATTATCAAATTTCTCATTTTATGTCCAATACTAAAAACGTGTTATTATCTGTTGCACAATAAACAGGAACTGATGTATACTGACACCTCTCAACCAAGGCCATCTTCTGGATATATACACCTCACTCTTTGATATAACAATCAACCAATGTAACATGACACAATTTAACAGTAACAATATAAATCATCCAACTAAAACGTAAGTCCTCTTTGTACAACAAAATCCCACAGGAACTACAAACCTCTGTACAACAAAATCCCACAGGAACTACAAACCTCTGTACAACAAAATCCCACAGGAGCTACAAACCTCTGTACAACAAAATCCCACAGGAACTACAAACCTCTGTACAACAAAATCTCACTGGAAGTACAAAACTCTGTTCAACAAAATCCTATCTTATATAAATCCTAATTTATATAAAACACAAACTAGAGTTATATCATTTGCCATCTAAATAGTTATTAAAAGTTTCAGAACAATAGCTCTGAAAGTTCACCAAACGCAATTAAATTAATCATGAAAAAAGAAATTTTAAGTCCAAATGGGCTAGCAAATCTTGAACAAGAGCAACACCTCGGCTACTTGATACTTTTCTGATAAGAGAGAAATGTACAAGATAGAAACAATGAAAAAATACTTTATTGTAATAATACTGATAAGCCCTTTTCCATAATAGATTTAAAAAAAATTGTACCTGGAATAGTAACAGAAAAAGTGGACTTTAAACAAAATAATAATAATAATAAATATCAATAAAAAAATACAAAGGGGCATCACTTTGACAAAATAAAATCAAAAGTTATGGAATTTGCCCTTGTGGCTGCTATTATGATGTCAGAAAATTATGGAAAATTTCAAGTTGAACCCTGACTAGTTAAGTTATTGAGAAAAAACATGACTGTAACAGTTAATTTAAAATCTGACATAAAAAGTGGCATAAATTTCACAAAATGAAATCTGGTGTCATGGAACTTGTTGCTAGAATATTGTCAGAGAACCAAGGAAAGCTTCAAAGCCTTAATTTAATGGTCATTGAGAAAACATATACTTTAACAAATCAATTAACAAAGATTCTGACATAAAAAGGGACATTACTTTAACAAAATGTAAGTAAGAGTAATGGAACTTTTCATTGTGGTTGCAAGTATGGTGTTAGAAAACTATGCAAAGTTTCAAAGCTGTGTCTGAATGGGTACTCAGAAAAGTGGACTTCAACAAAAAAGTTCTGACATAAAAAGGGGGATAACTTTTACTAAATTTAAGCAAGAGTTATGGAACTTGTCCCTGTGGCTGCAATTTAGATACCAGAAAACTATGTAAAGTTTTAAAGTGGTACCTTTAATGTTTACTAAGAAAAGTGGACTTCAATAAAAAACTGAACCAAAGTTATGACATAAAAGGGACATAACTTTCACAAAATGCAAGCAAGAGTTATGGAACTTGCCTCTGTGGTTACTTTTATACTGTCAGAGATTAAATTTAAGTTTCAAAGCTATACCTTGAGAGTTTACTGAAAAAAGTAGACTTGAACAAAAAACCTAACCAAATATATGACTGACAATGCTGACTATGGATGCCAAGGAAGCTATGACATAAGCTCCTCTTTTTGACAGACGAGCTAAAAATGCAAGCTAGAGACATGTAACTTGATTTACCTGATTATCTTACCATAGTTATTCACTGGTTAAAGTTTCAAAGCAATACATAGCTTCACAAAGAAACTTTTTTTCTTAGTTTATAAAGGACCATTTTTTCATTAAAAAACAGCTACTGCTATGTCACTTGTCCTACACAGTCATATAATGATGTTGAATAAATATTGCCAGTTTTACAGCAGTATCTTTGACCATTTAGGAGAAAAGTGGCCCTAAACACTTTACTTAAACAAGCTATTACAATGCCAATGCCGACAACAATCAAATAAAGACAATTACTCAGCGTTTTATTTCTAAATACCATATATGCTAAAAAAATTAAAAAGAGCAAGGTATGCCAATCGCATTGCAGTTTAATTTAAACTTATCTATTTTAGCTCAATTGTGTTGCATGCCTATTGAGTCTGTTTCTTGCAGAGAACTAAGTACAAAGTGTCAAGAGAAAAGTCCATTTCAGTGGGCTCATACCTACAACCTTCTGAGCCCAAGGCAAACACAGTATCCACTGCTACCTTTAATTAATATGAAAACCCTGCTAAAAGTCAAAACAACTAGCTATATAGTGGCTGTTTAATTTTAAGAAACTATATGATAAAGAAGTATCCCTTACAGACTATACTCATGCAATAATGAAAATGTTTTTACAGTTATTTTTTTTCTAATAAGAAGTCTACTGATCAAGCAATAAAAATGAACTTTCATTTTCGAAAAGATCTTGTGAGAAATCAACAACAAAAAAAAAGGCCTATACACAAAAGAAAAAAAAAGAAGATTATTACAGATGACCTGATTTATACAAAACTTAGACTGATTAAAAAGCACATGATCACAGCTCCCAAGAATCTAAAAAAAAACTTAGAATCAATTCCCCCAGAGTCTAAGAAACAACCAAAAACTTGTAATCAGTTGTAAATGAAAATAAATATGAAACATGAAAAGTACCAACCATATCAGCTGTGTCCAAGCTCGGAGACTGAATATGTTCCTTAGAAACATGTAACAAAAGACATGACATGTATAAACAGGGCAATCTGTTACCATTGGATGATTGATCTCTCATCATGTGGTCTAGTTTGCATTGTTATATCATATAAATAAATATATGTACAGTAGTTTATTCTAGAGACAAGAAACTAAATCTGATAGAAATGTTCAGCTAAGATGGAAACAGATGGTGATAGTGGTGGGGATGGAAGTGGGGATTGAAAATAATAATAATAATAACAACAATAGCAATAATGAATTTAATAATAACAATTATTATGTATAAAATGTATTAAATAATGATGACAAGAGTTGTCTGTAATACAGCATGTTCAACTATTCTACAGCTTATTAGTAGAAAGTTTCAAAGCATTGCATCAAGTAGTTACTGGGATATGAACTCTTAATGTAGAAGCACACAAAACTGTAACCATAATTTCTAAGTAAAATAAGGGTCATTATTAGCATTTAATGCTGTACAGAGTTATCTAACTTGATTATTTACATAGATGTGATGGTTCGGAAGCCTTGAAGAAAGTTTCATTGCAATGTGTAAGCAGTTACTGAGATATGGACCCTTAATGAAGTGCAAGCAAATCTTTAACCAGAATTAAGTCAAACGTTAAGTATTCATGCCAAAGTCCGATTTAAAAAAGGAGAATACTTTTTGTTAAATATGACTTTGCCTACAGAATTTGCCTGCATCACATCCTTGTTGTTATAAGCAATATAATTTGAAAGACTAAAGAAGATTAGTTAATAAATGGCAAAGTTATAGCCAAAGTTAAGTTTTTTATGACAAAATCTTAGTTCCAAAAGGGGTATAACTCTATCAAATATGGTTGACAGAGTTATGTGACTTGCTAAAGTTGTCTATATTGTCATTGTAAACAAGCATGCCAAGTTTGAAGTAAATATGTTTGATGGTGTAGAAAATATAAAGCCATTATAAAGCTCAAAAACATGTTAAAATTGTGTTACTAAGTGCCTGTGTGCATAATCATGAATAAAAACTCTCGCTGAACATGTGTAGTTTACTATGCCAAGTTCCACCCATTATTTGTAATCAATAGATTAATGTGTTTATTTCTGATTTTACTATCATAGTAAGCTAAGGTACTGTTTACTGTTATTCAACACAGATGGGCTGGGGTATTGAGAGGCAACACACCTAAGACAACTTTTAAGTGTTTCAGTTTTCCTACTGTTTTATTTCTTTCTCAACAAAGTTCAAGGTATGTAAAAACTCGGTGAAGGCAATAGAAAAGAATAGGTAAATAAACACAATTTATTGGAGGAAAAGATCTGTTAGGCAGAGACATACTGGAGTATTGTGAAACATACAGCCTGTTTGTAATACTGTCTATTGCACTAATTTTGTACTCTGCTTTTGTCCATGCATACCATATTTAGCTCTGAATATGCAGAAATTTAAAGTGTTGTTGATTCATATTACAGATTTCCATTATCATGAAATCCGGGTCACTTATTTAAAGAAAATCATTGATGCAAATCCAATTTCTAGGTATACGAATGATATCTTTGCAAAGTTTCTCTGTAATTTAGCCCAACCAGCTCACTCAATTTTCCAACAAGTTAAAGTAACAAGAGCACTAGCACTAGCTGTGGATGCTTAACACTCATCTATTTAATTTGTTTCCTTAAAACAACAAAAATACTAAAAACAAGGATGGTAACAGACCACAATATCTCACCTTACATCTGCCTGTAACAGAGTAACAGCACTGTTGTCATAGTGCCAGTGTGACAAGACGGTATTTTCATCCTAATATTGACTTCTGACCGGAATTTGTGACCTTGACATTGCAGCTACAGACCTGCTTCTTGCTTGAGACATATTGTTTTATTTCTTGAAAGATGTGCCAAGCTATTTGAGATTCCTTCAATCATCAAGGAAGTTTCAGTCTATAAAACTATTACCACTTAAACCAAAAGTCAGCAAGTGTAACAAATATGCCAGTTTGCAGAAAGTATTACCACTTTGTCAGCTGGAAAGTATAAAACTATTACCACTATGTCAAAAGTCAGTAAGTGTAACAAATATGGCAGTTGGAAAGCTGGAAAGTATAACCCTATTATCATTTTGACAAATGTATGCAAGTGTAAACAATAAATGCGAGTCTGCAGAAAGTATAGACACTTAGACAGCTTGAAAATGCAATGCCTTTTGGCATACCCAACAGGCAATAGTTGTTTCCACTTTGCAATCAAACCGATTTTTTTTTAATTACAAACAGTATGCCAATAGACAATAGCTTTGGCAACTGACCTCTGAGGGTATCGGTATGCACTATGACTAGTATAGTAGATATGACAGATACAGGTGCATAGCAAAGCTTGCCATATATATAAACTGCTATACAAGCAGCAGGAACAAAACCAATGAAATGAGCATGGCATTATCATTAATCAAGACAATGACCTGAGGTAATTAACCTGTAAGTGTGTCCACATTATAATCTAATAGTTGAGGAATATTAGTAATTGAGCTTTTGGTGTAACAGGAATGTACCCTCATCTTTACCGTGTCACCAGGATCAGACTTTTACTGAGCAAAAAGTTCTCCTACATCAAAGAGACAAAAGCATCTGGTGGTTATAAGCGTCTGCCCAAATGTTAATATAAAATTAGATCAATGACATCTTCATTAAAATAGAATTATCACTGAAGGTGATTCATACCCCCACGCCGATCTTTGACACAGGATGATTACACATGACACTACAATGAAACCTCTAAAAACCGAACCCTTCCGGACTGAACAAAAAGTTCGGTTTATAGAGGTTTCCAGATTAGGGAGGTTTCTGTCATATATATGGCATACATATGTAAATGTGAACATATCTGTTATGAACAACTCATTTATTGGGTGTAGTATGGATTTTCAATGAAACCATTTAGGTATCAAAATATACATAAGATTATTTTACATAAGATTATTTTCTGTTAAATATATATGTATTTGAACTTTGTTTTTTATTAAACCAACAACAAAAACAGCACAAAGCAGTTCATGCAAACATTTGCCAATGACATTTCAACACTTCAGATATGCACATAAAATATCGCCATTTACAGTAGTAGCATGTGCAGAAATGATAACTATGTTCAGATCGAGCTGATAATTTATTTGTTCAGTAGTGATGTGTAAATATTATTTTCCTCTTGAATAAATAATGAAATGTGCAAATTTACACAAAATTATTTTTCTTACTAAATAAATGAGTGGGGCTACAATTAATGACGAGACTCATATAAACATGAAAGAAATAAAATCAGTAGGAAATGACAATGATTTCGCTCTCTGATTAAAGACATTATGTTTTTCATAAAATCTGCACCTTTTCCTAAACTCCGAATCAGTGGTGTTAAAAAACCCTTCTCAATCGGTCAACTTAATTGTTTACTCAAACACTGACTTCAATTATCTGCCACTGTTGTGATTTTCACACCTTCGTATTATACACGTGTCACAAACAATAGCTGTCATTTTGATAATTCCAGTATATCACAATGCCAATTAGCAATGTGTGTGTTAGTTGTCAAAATGCAGGTATATTGTTTCACCCGAGGCATGTTCAGTTTACTGGGGTAATTTTTTATGGTCTGGAATAGAAAATTACAGAATATTTGTTCGGTTTTCGGAATTCAGAGGTTCCGGTTTTCGGAAGTTGTTTCTACATTAATTAAAGAACAGACGATTTGGGACCATGGACTTTGTTCGGTTTTTAGAGAATTCCGGTTTTCGGGAGTACGGTTTTCGGAAGTTACACTGTATATTATATATATATATATATATATATATATAATATACGCTTAAAATTATGTTTCAAAATGTAATGTAACAAAGGAAAATAAAAAAGGGGAAAAACTAATTTCAAAATAAATGTAGATTATGGTTCTTATGCACTGCACTTCCTCTAAACTATGTCTATCTACATATGAAGTTTCAACATCCTAGCTAAAGTAGTATTAGAGTTATGCTCCTGACAAATTAAAATACCAAAAATAACAAAAGAAAATAACAAAGGGGAATAACTCCTTTTAAAATATATGTAGTTATGGTTCTTATGCACTGCACTTCCTCTCATCAAGGTCTATCTACATATGAAGCTTCATCAAACTAGCAGCAGTAGTATTGAAGTTATGCTGCGGACAAAATCAAAAGACCAAATTACAAAGGCGAATAACTCCTTTCAAAGAGCAAGCAGAGTTATAGTTCTTGTGCAATGCACTTCCTCTCACCAAGATCTATCTACATATGAAGTTTCATCAAGAAAGCAACAATGGTATTGGCATTATGCTCCAGACAAAATCAAAAGACCAAAAATAAAAAAGGGGAATAACTCTTTGTAAAGAGCAAGCAGAGCTATGGTTTTTCTGCACTGCACTTCCTCTCAGCAAGGCCTATCTACATATGAAGTTTCATCAACCTAGCTACATTAGTATTGGAGTTATGCTGTGGACAAAATCAAACGACCAAAAATAAAAAAAGGGGATAACTCCTTAAAAAATAAATGAAGATGTATGGTTCTTGTGCACTGCACTTCCTCTCATCAAGGTCTATCTACATATGAAGTTTCATCAACCTAGCTACATTAGTATTGGAGTTATGCTCCAACACTTTTTGTAGACCAACTGCCCGACCTACTGACCGACCGACAGGGTGACTTCTATATACCCCCCAAATTCATTTGTGGGGGTATAAGGAAAGACATTTTCAAAATTTATCCTTAAGAACACAATAGGAGAGGCTATATCTAGGTCAGATGGAGGTATCATAGTACTGAGGCTTTTAGATGAACTGAGGCTTTAAAGTGAACTGAGGCTAAAATCCATACAACTTTAAGTAAAGAAAGGGGCATAACTCTGTCAAATATGACATAATCTAAGGAAATTTGCAGCATTATGACCCTGTTATCATAAACAATACAAATTACACGGTTGAAGAAGAAATAAAAATAAATAAATGGCAAAGTTATAGCCAATGATAAGTTTCTGTGATGGACTGACAGACAAAGTGATCCCTATGTATCACACTTTATCCAAAAGGGTGACACAAAAAAATGTGTTTCTGTTGCGGTCATCAAACCCTACAACATCTGAATAATGAACACTGCAGATTATGTTGAAGATACATTGAAGATTATGATTAATAAATATCAAACAACAAGATAAACAATCTTCATGCAAATGATTTGAACACAACAAATCAAATCATCCCATGAACTCTGTCAAATGATTGTCATTATTGACAAATTTTATTTATCTACAAATTTCTCCAACTATTACAAAAATGTTAAACTCTTTCTATTAACTCTGTCTGCATATCAGAGGTATCTATTATTATGTATGACATGACTATATCAATGTATCAGCATACCAACAATTGCAGGAGGACTGCGTAGATACAAACAGATAACCTCCACTGGACAATTATCATCTGTAGACCACAAACAGGCTTGATCAGACAGCTCAGTGACAGTACATAACAACTGTATTTTGCATTTTAAAGGAATCTGATGAACGAATGTTTCATATAACATTTAGTACTCTGGAATGTGAAATATCATACTGATTGCTTGTGTAATCACATTGCTTTTGTTTACTCAAACTTTCTTACAGGCCAGTGGTATTATTAGCTTAACCCAGTAACCATTTGAGTGCTAGAGAATGGAAGTCCAGTTTGTAGTGTAGACTCAGATCATTGTCTCTGATAGGAGCCATTAGATCATGATATTAGGTGACTCATATATATAATTGGTAAAATGACACTTGCCGTGTAAACTTCAGACATGTTTTGGAAAAAAGATTTATTACATCTAGCGCTAAATGCGGGTTTCAGTGATGCTAGGTGACACTAAGTATTCACTAATTTACCGCTTTCATAAAAGACACATTAATTCAAGTGTGGAGAGCAAGCATGCTCTCATTCCTTAAAACTATCCAGTCCAAGATACAGCCTAAATGAGGAATGTTTATTTCTTGTATCAGTTATTTGGTTTAATCAGTTTAAACAGATATATAAATTCAGCTTTTAAGAGTTGAAGAAACACCAAATGACAGCTTCACTGACTCAAAATTTACTGTCTGTCAGTAGATCTAACACATATTGATACCCTGGTCAATAATTTTCCTATTGACCGGGGTACCTGCCAGATCAGTATAAATTTTATTGCGAACATAAATTTACATCAATAACGTTGTTACTTTTATCACAAGGGTCCACTGATACCAGCTAGTCCCTGTATTTATTTATCTGAACAGAATGGGGCTGAATGGGGCTGCTGGCTGCTTCAAAATGTTTATTTACATCTCAAACCTTTGTGCACTATCAAATAAGGTCTCTTTATTGTCATCCATCTACCCCCTGTGACTCTGGACTCAAAAGCATTTCTTTTCTTTTTTAAAAAAAAGTTATGTTATTAAGTATCCAGGACTTTTAAGACCTCCTAAGTGATTTACTGTTCCCCAAACAAGACTTCTTACCTGTTTAACCTTGTTTGTTTTCTTAGTTTTAGGAAGTAAACCAGAAAGAAATATTTTTATTTTCACATGAATTAAGGTCTAGACTAACAACAAGTTTGTTTTCAATCTTGTATGTTTTAAATTACAAGTTTTATGGTAGGCAAGGCAGCATATCATTTTTGTTTTGTTTAAAACTACTCCAAACTTTTTTTCTTATATGGTTATTTTGAAAGATGGATTTAAGTTGTTTAAAGAGTGCTGAAAAATATAGGTTGCTGAGCAAATTATTAAGCTATAGCAATTTGAAGAAAACCTTGTCATATACACAAATGTTTTATATATTTCAGCAAGTTAAATTCACCTAAAAATGAAACAAAAGATATTGTTTTTCTTTATTTGTAGTTTAACATGTCATGTCATCAGAAATTTTTTGACATAATTAAACAGCAATAAAAATGCTTTTATCATAGTTTCAATTTAAACAAGAGTTGACTGGAAGACAGGTTGGTCGACTATTTCACAATAAGAAAGTTTCAATGTAATGCATATAAAGTACTAATTCTAATCAAATTGTAATTTCACACAAAACTTTAACAAAAAATTGCTTAGTAAAAAAAAAGGGAAATAATTTGCATTAAATGCAGAACAGAGTTAACTAACTTGATTATCTACATAATTGTGATGGTAATGTAACCTTTTATAATATTTCAATGCAATGTATCAAGTAGTTACTGAGATATGGACTTCTAAAGCAATTGCATGCAAAACTTCAACCAGAATTTCTAAGTTAAAAATGGGTCATAATGGTGATGGTTGGGAAGCCTTGTAGAAAGTTTCAGTGCAATGCATGAAGTAGTTACTGAGTTTTGGTGTAACATATATAAAGGTTCACACAAAACCTTAACCAGAATTTCAAATTTTCAGAAGTGAAAAAAGTGCCTTAATTTGAATTAAGTGTAAGACAGAGGTATCTAACTTAATTGTTTACATAGGTGTGATGATTGGGAGCATTGTTGAAAGTTTCAATGAAATACATCAAGTAGTTACTGAGAAGTCATGTAACATATATCCGGATATCCAAATATCTGTTTATCCAATGGGTATCCCAACACCATTTCGGTATCCAAATCCGAAAAATTTAAAACAAATGTTTTTCATATTGTTTTTTTAACTTCATTTCACTTTTTGAAAAGTATACAAAATTCAACAACAATTAAAGACAATCGTTTTTGAATGGCTTCTTTATCTGTTTTTGCATTATGTAATTGGTTATGTCTGTGTGTGTGTGTGTGTGTGTGTGTGTGTGTAGGGGGGGATTATCAGCTATATCATGCCATGCAGACCCCTAACAAATACATCGCATAATCACCTGTTTGTTTGCATGTTGTAAAAGCACTCCTTCACAAGTGAACAAAAGCATCCTTATTATCTATTTTGTATCCCAATAAACATTCGATGTTTTAATTACAATTTTCACAATTTGTCACTTGTATCACATTGTCTAAATCCCTATAGTCCCTAACTCCCTACTACCCTCTTCCAATCAAATGAAAGATAACAATTACATATTACAAATATCAAATGATAAAATGATTAAAATGTTAATTTGTTACAATC
>JAULCC010409306.1:0-11313 GCA_032358795.1 Nuttallia obscurata | reverse complement strand
AAAACAAAAAGCTTTTGTATATTTACATGGTGCTTTCTGTACTTGGTATGTCTGTTTCCTCTTCAGAACTGGAATAACTTACTAATGTTAACATTTTAAACCCGTTTAATGATTTTCCTAATAAAAATTCTGTCCATCGGCAAAAAATAAACGGTGTACCATAATATTAACAGATTCATGAAGAATACAATTCTCCATTCACGAATTTCAATCACAAAAAGAAAATCTGGTTTATTAATTAAAAACCCAATTCCCTTCAATATAATTTTCAAGGAATATTATCTTTTTTTGACCAAGATTTTTGCACTCGTGATAAAAAAGATTTGTTTAGAAATGGTTTTTTCAAGATGTTCATCCTAATTCAGCTTGAAAAGACAATATAGACCATATCTCGAGTAAACCTAAAAAACAGTGTTTTCAAGTTAAAAAAAAAAAGTTCTAACCTGGAATTGTAGATATGAGCAATTTTCATATGTCATCAGATCAACTGCAGACGATTTCTGACATTAACTCGAGTATGACATGTCCAATTATATGCATTCAAAACAAGATTCATATATTTTTCTGGAATATATGCATGGTCAAAGATATGCAAACACTTTTTTTAAATTTGTTTAAAAAGGAAACTGTCAAATCATTGACCTTACAATCCCCACTAACAGGAGGTAAAAACAGTAACTTCTGTAGGACAGGCAGCTCGGCTTTTATGTGGAGGGGATGTTAATAAAAGGATTTTATCAAATTTGTTCTTAATGGCTTTCCCTCCTTATTTCCTGTCAGCATTACCACTGGTTCGAAGGTGTCAGGATAAAGTGATCAGCTGGGTTCAGTCCAACATGAATCAGTGCTATAAACTTGACACATTTACAAAAGAACCCAAGTTCTACAGAGGAGGTCTCTGTATCCGCTTTTCCTTTGTCAGGGATATCCATTAACCCTAGATGGCAGAAAGTTTATAATAAAACAAACAAACAAAAACAAATCTTACAAAAAACTGAGACAAGAATTTGTTGATATTGATGGAGGTAATACAGTGAACAAGTATTGATAACAAATCTGCAAGTCAAAATTTTATGAAGACAGACAACCAAGGCTCCATATCATTGAAAGCATATTCACATAACTGACCAGTTGTTTTAAGGCATTAATCTGTTAACTCCATGTTAACAACTTGTGCATCCAGTGTAGTTCCTAACCATCCTGCACACCCATGCAGTCAAGTCGGAATCAACACCTTCCAATTTCAGATTAATGATAATCAGGTAATATTTGTCCTAGATGGGAACAGTATATAATTATCCTGATCAGACTGCACAGAACGACTTGCAGAGTGCAGCCTGGTCTGGACCTACACTGGTCACACGACTAAAATTGTATACATGGGTTAAGTGTTAATCAAGAAGCTGTAATATTGACACCAAAAAGAAACGGCTTAATTGCCAAAGAAATACCATCATGAACTTTAACATGTGCAACGTTACAGTCAAAATGGAAGCATTAGAGATCTCCCACGATCAAGCAGGCCGAGGGTGACATAAGCACGACAGGATAGATGCATGACATCATCTCACTTATGTCAGAGGTTCAAAACTGCAGCAAGCACTGCAGTACAGCAGGAAATAAGTACGCAAACGGTTATGTACTGTCTCCACTAAGGATACAACTTCTATTTCTTAAACATATGCACATTTTCTTTCTGATGTCGGTGCCAGTCATTCATTGGCACATCTGTATCTGTACAGCTATCAGGTAGTTTGTAGATTTCAATGGAATATTCTCTAAAATTTGTCCGATTGGTCTCAATTTATTTACCTGGATGCTAAAGTATCTTGGCTAAAGCATGCTTTTTTTGTGTATTTTTTAAATGACTTTAGATGCATGCCCTTGTGGCCCCCATTCATTGGGTACATGCGTTATAAAATCTGGAGTTTATGTGACAAAGCCTTATATGAAACTCAAGTTGTAACGCTTTGAAAGAGGGTTAGGTATCCAACAGTAGGGTACACAAAATGTCTTGCACATCAGGAATAAATTAAAAATAAACTATTTTTGCACAGAAAAGGTGGCATTATAATTATTGAGTTTTTCCCAAATGTATCATCTATGACAGTACAGCTTTAGATCATTTAATTAATATCCTAAAAAAGGAGATTCACTCAAGATGTGTGAATTCAAAACAGACAATGGACTTTAAAAACAAGATAAATATTATCATAGAAAATGATTTATTAAAGCAAAATATAAAACAAGGTTGTCAAAAACGTTGACATTGTGTAGATATCAAAAAAAATGTTTTGTTACAACAAAAATAACAGTTATTCAACCAACTTCATGATTTCTTAAAAGGGGAAAAATTATCATGAACACAACTATATAAGCCAGCTAGGATTTCATTAGAATAACACTGTACCAAATAAGTTAAAAACATGGCTAAAGTAAAAACTCTGATATTGCCAAGTGCATTATGAATGAAAGCAACTTTTTTAACAGTTGTATCAACAGAAATATCAACATCTTATAAAATTAGACTACTTGTATATTAACTGTGGGTGTATAAATAAAAACATTTTCTATTTTTCTTCCAACATTTTTTTTTTACATTTAAACATAATCATAGTACCCAGTGTGCTCTGCAAGTGTGCTCTACTTATAATTTACCTATGCAATTCTAAACATTTCCATTGACGTTTATGTCCCATTCAAAAAGCTAAAAATAATAATTCCAAAACAACTAAAAAGTTTATTACAGGAGATATATATAATACATCACTTGCTAAAGAAGGTATAAATTAAGATATTGTAGTTACAATGATGATACGAGGTACAAGTAATGGTAGCATTGCATAGATGAGCAATAAGCTACAGATAGTTTACACAATGTATTCCTATGAATGTTTATGTGCTGATGAAAGAGGATGTATTTGAGACTATCAATGGAAGTGAATGGTCTACTGGCCTTCGAATACTCAAACACAGATAAATGCTGAAACTTTGCTGTAGTGACATTGCTTTAGAAAGCCCAAAGGGATCTTAATTCATGGTTATCAAGTCTGACCCCTGTTAAAACTCAGTAAATTTGATATATCTGTTTATACCAGTATCTCAACCAAGTACTTATAATTTTAACATCTTGTATATATTTACACAACTGAAACTATGTTTAACGGAGTAGATTTGTTTGTTTATTAGGATTTTAACTGGCTTTAACAGTATTTCAGTCCAGCTCACTAAAGGTGAATGAAGACCTCAGGGCCCTCTGTACACTATTTTAGGCACAGAGCACACCCGGGTAGAACCACCAACCTAACACAAGCCAGCTAGAAAGTTTCCTTACTTGAAATTCCAGTGTCCAGACTGGAATTCAAACCCATAAGGAATAGAGTCAAAATTCTTTTTATAATTGAAGATCTGTACCTGTATACATCAATGTGATGCAATTTTGTATTTTTAAGTCCAAAAATAATGTACTGAAAGGAGAAAAGTCTGACATGAAATTGCCTCAAAAAATTTACTAGTGTGCCCATACAGATTCTTTGTAGCACGTATGTTAAAAACACCTCACTCTGAGTACATCAAAGATATGTTTTATACATGAAAATGTGGACAGAACCAGTTATACATCTTTTGTCTTCATGAAAACATCATACTTCTTCATCATTATGCATTCAATCTTCTGCAAATCAAACTCTAGCGCAATTTTGTATCCAATTCGTAACTCACTTCAAACAACAGTGACTAATAAGTGAACCCATCTCTGTTTTAATATCTGAAAATCAATTTTATGATAAAAACATGTTTAAAAGTCATGATACTGTCACTTAGACATTGTCCTGCAAAAAAGTATAACAATAACACCAATCCAAGCCTCTCAAGCCTCTTGCATGTGTAACAATAATTTGGCAGAAAAAAGCAAAGTATCAATGGCTGATATTCTTAAATACTTTTTCATCAACCATAATAACACAAGTCCTTAAATCTCTGTTTTGGGTTTAATTTTTACAACGCGACAGACAACTACAGCGTTAGATTACCACTGACGGATAAAGCTAAAAATCTTACACCATACTGTTCATACATAAAAACTCGTTTTGTTAATGGCTTGTAACAGTCATAGTCTTGAAAATGTAATTTTGTTCAAACAAGATTCTTAGGCAATACAGTAGCTAGCACAAAAGTGCAGTAATGAAATATGCACATGAATCTATCCACACATAATATGTTCATTTTTTACCTTGTGGTAATTTTTCTCGATTAAATGCTTTTCTTTTCATATTGTCTAGTACACAAAAAAATGTAGTCAATCAGTGCAACCTGCATTTTAAAAAGAAAATGGTGAAAATTGTTTCTTTGGCACTTTAATGCTCAAAACTTTATAGAGATATTGAAATGCATCCCAACTGTGTAAACTTGAACTACCTCATATTATCAAATGTGATTTAAGTCCTTCGATGACTGAAATGTTTTACAGAATTGACTGCTATGTAGTAGTAGCTGTTGTATTCAATTGGAAACACAATCGCAGAATATTTGTTATAAGAAACCCCATCAACTAACTAGGCATAATTTTGATTCACCAAATGAATGTAGTCTCACAAACACCTTTCTAGGTTCTAAACATCATTGAAAAAACATGAATGATGGATACAATTTAGCACAATGGACTAAATTTCAGTAGTCAAATGATCTTGGTTCTCTATCATTCAAGATGTCGTTCAATAAGTCAATTTCTTTTTCCTGCTGAACCAATTCAACCACAAAAAAAGACAACAAAAAAAGTTATAAATCAGATCTTTTATCCCCATGAATGGGCAGTAAATGACACACAACATTCACACATTCAGACCATTTCACAATGAACATCCAACACCCGTACACAGAGAATACAAAATGGTATTTAGTCACCTTGTAAAGAACTTTTACTTTGGGATATGAAACTGACATTTACCAAACTCCACACTTTTATCCATCAGAGTTTTACTCTGTTAAATAAAGTCTTATACATAATTACAAACATTCATAAATTTTTATACTTTTATGTATGGACAGACAACTTCTGAAAATATATCAAAAAAGTTGAAAAAACCTTAAACTTTTTTAACAGCTTATATTGGATAGTATCTAAATTAGCACATGCCTTCCAAAGATTTTACATCAAGTGCAAAACAATTACGAACTTAGACCATTTTAACACAGATGTATTGAGTTTTGTCAAGGCCCTTTCCATTCCTATCTACACACATCAGGCCTTCAGCCATTCCTAGTCAGAAATATGAAATTAAAATAGGTATGGTCTTGAAACCGACTTCTCATGGGCTTGCCAAAATATGCAGTGAATGTATGTTCAATGTGATTCTGTCCTTAGAACAAAAACTCTGAGGCCTTTATAATTCTATTAACTGTCGGTTCAGTTCTAAAACTCAAATGTGCATGTAACCTTGATTCAGTTTTGTGCCACCCAGAGCAAGTGTACATGTTCTCATACTGCAGCAGAGTTATAGCACTAATGCTATTATGCCTCGCTTAACATTTCCATTGTATAAATACTTTTACATTGTACCCTATTATCCAAAATTCGATAAATATGTATTTATAGATATATACCATTATTTTGTATTTATTAATTAAAATACTGACACAAAAAATAAATTTCTGCGATAAATTTTCACTTAAATATAATTCAGATCAAGTTCCAAAAAACTTATTTCATCTCCAGTTGATAATTACCTCAAGCATAACAAGACACTTATATCGATACCCATTCCAAGAACAATAGCAGAGCAGTTTAAAAATGGCAATTTCAAAGTAAATTTTAGACTTCTATCAATGAAAATGTGGTGTGAATAAAAACGATAAACTTGGATCAAAAATAAAATGTATCCCAAAATATATGTTTCCCTTATATCCAATAGTCCCAAAGAGTCCCAAAAAGTAATAAAAATGTGGAGTCTGCTACATGACACACCTCCTTCAAAATGTATTTATGTCTAGTACACAATGACAGGGCAGCTGAGGAACACAAGTTTTTATATAATTATGATCTATAAAATACTTCATCTTTAAATGTAAATGAACAGTCATTTATATATGACCATCAGTAATTCTACACGACTTCAGAGAAATTTTTCAGAGTCCATATCCAGGAGGAAGATGATACAGAACTGTGCTGGAAAGGATTCATCTCAGTCCAGCATCATCTCTCAGCACACTATCAACATGCTAATGGAATTTGTCTTTCAATATGGAGGGTAAAAAGAGGCTCTGACGGCATCCATGGAACTTGGTGCTGGGTATCCTAAGGGAAGACCAGTGGCGGTGTTATAGTGAGATCCTACACGACCTGGTATTTGTGATGGCATCTGCCCTGAAGCCTGCATCTGAAAATCAAGACACAACATCCTTTACTGAAAATTCCATTTTACAAATTTTTAAAAGCAAAATAAATCACTGATAATTAATGGTTTGTTTCAATGAGAGATTTACTCTTAATTCATTGAGTGACAAGCTTTTGTATTCATCTCACAGCAAGATATTTCTATGGCAGAACTACCATTCTGACTGCCACAAGATAGCATTAAGCTCATTCTAGAGTCTTCAATAAGAATGATTCTACTCTGAAACGAACAACTACGGTAATCTTTTTTCTTTCATGCTTTTACATGAATTCAGGAAGCTACTTGTATTGTGAAATAAAATTTCTCACTGCATCCCCTGTATTGAATAATATAATGTCAACGTTTGTTAAAAAACAAGGACTTCATTTAAGTTGTATCATTAGATAGTGAGTAAAGTAGGGAAGGAAACTGTGATAACTTCACTACCAATACTAACCAATATAGGTAAGTTGTCATACTGATTCCAATATTTGCATTCACAGACAAAAAATCTTCAAACCATGAAATACACATACACACGTTTGACCTTTGAATATGATGACCATCAACACCTCTCATTGCTGACGGCCTGCTGCCAGTAAATATAGACCAGTCCATCGCAAAATAAATAGGCCTTATTTTTTTTTCCTCAGAAAAAAAGTTTGTGGCAAAATTCATTCATATTCAAAAATGTGTTCATAAAAAACTTCAGTGTATGTTGAACAGAAATAACTTCCATCTTTCACACCTGTTTGTTTGGGTTAAATGTATTTTAATGGCAAAATTAAACAGGCCCATATATGAAACTGAGTTGCTCAGGCCAAGAGCTATCATAATTTTTGAGCACTGAATGAGGATACTCAAAACATGTTGGGGTATAGTCAGTTTTATTTGAGTTTGATTACTCTGTCTTTCTAAAGTTCTTATAAAATGGCATACTTGTGCCTTTTTCAGTTGAAAATTTAAATCCTTACATGCCACTCTTATTTATTCCTCAGGAATTATAAGATTCTTTCTTTCACCAACCATTTCATGAAAAAGCATGAAAGAAAGAACTGAACTGTAACTCGCTGCTCAAAATAATGCTATACATATAATAACTATGCTTTGTCACAAACAATGAGCATTAAACTTCTATCATGAATCCAGAATGTGCCTGTATCACAATGAGAATATAATATATGAAATATTTGGTGAAAAAATATAAGGTTGTCTACGTTTTGGTCTACTATTTTGTGACACAGGACATGATATTGGACTCAATGAGGGTGAAAAAAAATCAAATTTTTCACAGTTCTTATCTTAATAATCACATTATCTTATGCATTAACTCCATGCAATTACCACATGAAATTTCCTGTGAAATCATGCTTTTGAATTTGAAAATAGAAAACAGTCACTCATAATGTTAAATTAAATATGGGAAAGTCTGAATTTACAGAAATTCCCCTATAGGATTCAAGGGCCATAACCTGGGTATTACTTATTATAAAGCAATCCAGCTTGTTATCAAACTTGTCAAGATATCGAAATACAAAGATCAAGTTTGGTGAAGACTGTATGATATTTACTTCAGTTGATTGACCGTTTGCGGATGTCGCCCTCCACCCGTTGTTCGTTAGCATATAATACGTCCTGTCAAGACAGGGCTATAAAAAGAAGAAGACAGATTGAACTTAAACCTGTCATTAAATATAACCTGATGAAAATGTTTTTCAGCACATTCCAGAAAAAATAATATCCATTTACTTACAAGAAATCATTTGTCTTTTCAAAGATAATAAGGCTTTCATTCTGAATATTTCAATATAAGGTCAGGATACATTCATTTTACATTTCCTGGAGTTTGGCTCGATAAAAACCCCAATTAGATTCCAAAACATTCTTGAAATTCAGGTATATTTCCATTCTTTTTTTATTAGAGAAAGCTACTAGAATGAACCCTGTGTAAAGTTTCTTAAAACATGTCTTCTTTATAGCATTAAGAAAAAAGTCCAATTGACATTTCCCCCTTTGTCTTCTATTTTCAAGAGCTATCTGATTTTTTTTGTGTATTTCCAAACTTAAACTTCTTTTTAGGAGTTTAATATCATACAAGACACAAAGTATGTTATATTTCTAATGTAGATTTATAACATTTTTAATACAGTATCATATCTATAGATAATCTATGGTCCCCCATATATTTTCACTAGTATTGACAGTGGTGATATTAACAAATTAACCTTTGTGTATGCAACACTTTATGAATGTTAAACAAGTCTGTATAACCTAGCTCTGCTCTTTTCTTTTAGAAAAAAAATTCAATACAAATTTACCAATAATAATCTACCAAATCACAATTTTTCATAGTTAACAAGCTTTAGTTGAAGTTGAACTGTATTTTCCTTATTATATGAATACATATTGTTAAAATTGGCATGTGTCTGTACCAAGAAATAGGATCCTGTCATGCTGCATCAGACACGTCCTTGATATAAAGAGATAAAAAAATACATTTGCAGATGTATTTATCAAAGACCTGGGCCCAAGGCTATAAAACTTTCTCAAATTGAGCATTTCAAGAAGTTTTGTTTTTAAAAGTTAGATACTAGAGTAACACTTAGAAATCTATCACCAAGGTTACAAAAGCATTTTCAGTTTCAGCATGATACTCAAATTAAGCATTGAGAAAGTTTTAAATACTCGGGCCTAGTTTTCAAATCAAATGTTAGATGAGAGCTAGGGACAAGCTTGTCTTGTTTATTCAGTTTTGTTTTACAGTTCGAAGTTTTCTGTAAATATCAGATTTCAATATCTAAATGCAACTACAGCTTAAAAGTTTACAATTAGCATAAAAATGGTCAATGAAGAAAATCATGAATAGACTTTATTATTATGAATTTTGCATGAAAAGAAAAATGAAAAGTACTGTAGTAGAATATGGTTAAAATGCATTATAAAAGCAATGCAAATCTTGAATAAAACATATTTCTGTTCATAAAGTGACTCCATCCTACTAGTCTAGCAGAAAGTGGGCTGTCAGTTTCTGATTATTTAATTTAATATCATTGACAGTGTAAAATGACTGATTGTCTGAACATTCTAATCTACTTTGTTTGAAAATCAATTGGCTAATTTCATTTGCAAAATTGTATAACACTTTGTCTGCTTAAAGACTGAATTTTGAAATTTAATTTCCTCCAAAGACTATTAAACTGTCATTTAAAATTGTCAAATGAACGTATTGTCAATTTTGGCTAGCTACACCTTATGTACACTGATGTAGCACAAAGACAAGTGAGTCAAGAGGATTTGTTTTCTTGATTTATGCCTCTTTCAAGGATATTCCTTATATCCTAGCCCCATGTTCACAAAGCATTTTCAGCCTCAGCTCAGCTGAGATTGAATTAAAAAAAATAAGTTAACATTATTTCCCTTCAAATATTTCTTGATCGAAATTTCCCCCTTTCATGCACATCCTCAGAATAAATCCAGCCATTTAGGAGTTAGGCTTGGGAGACCTGTTGCCACATCTTGAAATATTCAATAAAGCTCAATCATATTCCTTGAAATTTTTCTGACCAGGATTATCCTCCTTCATGCACACCCTTAGGTCTTGTACTATAAGACATCTGGACCAACCATAGGACAGACAGGCCGATTCCTATATGCCCACCAAAACACTGTTTGTGAGGCGTATAATTATATCAGTACAACAGTGTTTCCAAATTAATACTGATGAAACTTCTCCACTTTTATACCTTTCAGGTGACAAAATTTATAGAGGCTTCAAAGAGTGGCTTTTTCCTTAGTACACTCATAATTAATTCAATTGCTTCCTCCATGATTTTTAACAAAGTTGCAAGAGAGGGCTGTAATAGTATGGGAGCACTGGTCAAAACAAGCCCTGTGGTAAACTGATAATTTGTATTTATTGTATCAGGATAGTACCTGTGCTTGCTGCATCTGTAGTCCTGCATAAGGAGATCCTGGATACAAGGGATGGCCAGTGGCAGCTGCTGCGTAAGGGTTCTGTGAGGGGCTGATCTGAACTGTGCCCAGCTGGGAGCTCAGGTATGTGGGATACTGGGTCTGTGTCTGTGAGGAAAGAGAGCTTGTTGCCACTGGAACAGCCTGGGTGAGGCTACAAGGCTGACCCTGGAGCGTAGTGTAGCTGCCTCCAGCTGACAGGGCGTAGCCTTGGGCACCTGTAGGGTAAACAAAAATAAATATAACTTGACTGTGAACAATTTGTCTGCAGCTGTCAGAGATAACAATATATAAAATATTTTTATCATTTCAAAATGTTCTTAAAATCAAAACACATTTCTATAACAAATTTCATAGATGTTGTTAAATTCCTATACTTCCTAATAACCAAATTTGATTACAATACCTTAATTGTAACAAAAAATTTGAATGAAAACTGAGTCACATCCATATGACGACATATATATCATTCTATGAACCATGTTAAAATGGAATGAACTGAAGCTAGAGTGTATACAACAGAAGACATGGTGCATATAAATTAATATCATAGCAGATTACTCCACTAGAGGGTTGTTTTTAAGACAAATAAGAGCTGTACGTAACACAGTAAGCTTGACTTTTTGGCATTTTGACAGAAAGGGGGAACAATTCATTCAAATTCGATCTAGAGTTATGGGACTTGTCCAATAATGACATGTGTTTTGTTTGTTTATTTGGAATTTAAAGTCTCTTTAACAGTATTTCAGTCATATCGCAACTTCCAGCTAATTACAGGTGGAGGAAGACCCCAGGAGGACCTCTGTACACGATTTCATTCACAGGGCGCACCCGGGTAGAACCACCGACCTACTGCAAGCCAGCTAGAAGGCTTCCTCGCTTGAAAAATCCGGAGTGCCCAGACGGGGATTCAAAGGACTATAACCACTCGGCCATGGGGTGACATGTGATTACCTCTGATAAGTGTGTA
>JAULCC010409195.1:0-11315 GCA_032358795.1 Nuttallia obscurata | reverse complement strand
GGCTGGGCGTAAACCAACCCAGTTGCAGACCTTAGGCCCCCCCCCCCCCCACCCCCACCCCACACACACACCCGTAACTAAGAAACCTGGATCCGCCACTGCACTTTTTTGAATGCGTTGATTCAAGGGGAGTAACTGTGAAAATACTGTTTGTTTGTATTTTTTCATAAAATCTCATTTTTTTGGAGATTTAGTCAGAGGATTTTTTTAAAACTTTGCAAGAATATACATCATATCATCTTTTTTCTAATAACAACAAAAAAATATACATGTATGAAAGCTCATTTTCAAAAAATATCATATTGAGGCAAAAGTTTGATTTGGTAATATTTTAAAATTGTTATTTTTTCTAAACTAATTATGTTGTGGGAATCAAAATATTATTAGATAGTTGTGTCACATTCACAAGCTTTGTTACAGAATTTATTTTACCCTACTGCTACATGTATATTGAAGAAAGTATCAGTTATAAATGTAAATTATGGTGTTTTTAACAAAAACAATCATGAAAAAATCGAATCGGAGGATTTTGTTATTTTTAAGCTTATGTTGTTCGTAAGATGATGTATTATCACATATATGAAGATCAGTGTACCTTTGACAGCAAACTTTTCCTCACTGGAACTACCTTGATCTTACTAATTTGAGAGTTAATGCCATCTATCTTTCTGTTGACATACTCAAATTCCGCACGCAGTTCTTGTTTCATATTTCGTAAAAAAGACAAAACCGACTCACTATTTTCACTCTTATAAGCTCTTTTCTGCTGCCGCTGTCTGGTTTCCAACGGCGAAGAAGAATGAACGGGAGATGTTTGAGCTGCAAACGATAGTTGTAACTGTCTGCTATTCTATGGCGGGCCTGGGTTTTGTTCCACTTCACTACTTGACACAATTAGAATAGTCAACGCTAAAACAAAACTCAAACATACAGTCCTCCGACAGACGTGCAAACCCATAGACATAATCTTGTGCTTGTGTGGTACACAACATCCAATTTGCATTCTATAAAGAACTATGTCCACCATATTTCTGTTTTTTACTCAGTTTACAGCAGAGAAATGAAAATCACCGCCATTACCAAGGGACACAAGACGGTATTAACTTTATTTGTAAGCCAATGCATTAGCTAATGCTAGTTCGACATTTACTCAGCCACGAAAGATATATCTTGGCATTTGTTTTCCTGAGGAAATACTTATAATGGCATTGTATCATTAGTATTCACGACTCATTCCTTTTTGTCTTATGTTTCAAACATATTTTATTTGTATTTATAAAGAGGACACCGGCCTGAATTCAGACACAGCTATGGGTTATGTTGATATTTTAACGCTAACGCGTTATATAATATTATTGTCATCGTTTCTAACAATAAACACAGTAATGAGGTTGCCTTTTCAATCGCTTGCTTAATTCAAGCTTGATCAATTTAAAGGAGAAATTAAATATTCATCATACATATTCCTAGTGTCTTGTTATGCGGAAGCTAAGCTGCATTGCAGTCATTTAGTGAGTATACGTGTATATTTCTATTTGCTCTCCATATAACTGCAAAACTGATTTAAATAGTTATGATTATATAGCCATTTGCAGCTTTTGATCAATTACGCTGATAAAGGTTCTAAAACATTTTGGCGCTAGTTGTTTTATCAGTGTTTAAGCGGGGCCTTTAAGTAACATTGTAATTATTCACATTTTATCTTGCTTGGATGTTAAAAGTACGAAAGTCCGTCGTACCATCGCCGTTTTTCATTTTACATGTGACTGGCCATTATATCTTATATCCATAAAGGTAATAATAAAAATAATAACAATGATATAAAAGGCCTTATATTTGTGTTTCTTTTTATAATTAAGCCCTATAAAACTAACGCTTAAAGTTAAAAAATTTATGTGTGTCAGTTCTAGTAAAATTGTTATACAAGTAGATTTAGCTGGAGGTCTAGCTTCAGTCATCTCTGAGTAATTCCAAGTTGAATATTTTGAGAGGTCTGGTATGCATCCATTATTCATGATTTTCTAAGACTTAAATTGAAAAACATACTTCCACTAAATGTTTTAAATTCTAACTTTTTATATATGCTCACATGAAGGAAGGCACACATAATTCTTGAACTATTCTTCGGCATTTTAATTTAAAACTGCAGCTGGAAAATAAACTTTCGCTTTATGTGATTCAGTAAAACTTGGCACACATGCTCACATGATGGTATGTAGATAGAATAAAGTAAATGTATAAGTCTATCTCTGATTTTAGCTCAACAATCATGGTTGAAACTTGAAGACGTAGAACTCAATCTGTCATTTGTTATTGTCTCATTTTCATTGACCAAACAACAAATAAAAATGGTTCAGTTACTTCTTATATTTCATAATAAATATTGAATCGAATATGAATGTATGAAATATAAACCATAAAAGCAAGAAAGATTCAGAAATAAATGCATTGCATTTTGGGAAACGAAAGTGCCTTCAAATAGTTAAAGGATCTAGTATATTCAATGTCTTGACTGTGAAAATCAGCCCAACAAAAATTCAAACTCAGCCAGACGTCTTCGGTGATGTTTGCATTGCTGGAAATCTCAGGAGTGTGCATTGAATCATGGAATCCAAACAAACACTAATATTTACAGTGGGTTCTCAAATGTCATGGTAAAACCCTTATAAATGCAAAAGCTTTAACAACTAACAACATTTATATAAGAATTGCAGTTGCAACAATGGCAGAAGTAAACATGATCGATACCAAACAGAAATCATATATTGGCTTAACTCTCATTTAATCCTAATTTCCGGGGGAAACGGTTGGCTTACTTGATTCGGAAATTGACAGTTTAAAAGCATAACATGCATTAGCAGATCAATCCTTAAAACTACTGGATAAAATATATTTGAAAAGTTCAAATTAATAAATGGGTTTAAAGGTAACCGCTCTCTTTCAATTCCTAAAAAGGGAAAATAAAAGATAGAGAGATATTTAATTTAATTGTCTATTTGAACCAAACCTTTAGCAATGAAACAGAACAAATATTAAATTAACGTTTACGAGTATTTATACTTTGATCAGCATTTTATTATAATCGCAAACTTGTGTTACACGATTTTTGTCCCCGTCGTTTTCAGGGATTTTGACAATGTTATCCTAGTTCTCAAAGACGAGGATGGTCCTTTGTTTAGTAAAATACTTATGTGTTAATGATATTTCTTACATGTATGATTGCAAGGCGTACATCAGAAATTGATATTCACGTAACAATCTGCCAAACAATCTTCAAAAGTGCTCAGAAAGAAAATCTATTTTCTTATGTGTTCAAACAAACTCGATGATGAAATTCGATTTTTTAAGACACAGTGCACTCGTAATGAAAACGGATTCTACACAGCAATAGCAGGGTATTAACAGCAAAAAAAATCGATTTACTATCAATGTATCAAACAAATTTAGATTTATTTTATTATTATCATCTAGCATATTTGAATTGTTGACGTTTTCATTGTCAGTATATTTGTACAGTAATCTTATTTACATAATATATTACCATTACAGGGAACGAACAGTGTATCAACACAACAAGCACCATTCAGTCACACCTGTAGAGTTTAACACAGGTTTTCAAGTTCGCACATATAATCTGAAATATGATTTTTTTACAGTCGATGATAAGGAATGCATTGTTTATATACGTAATGAAAAGTGGAATAATTGTCTATCAGTCCCATGTATTAAAACACCCTGAAATGAAGCTATGAAAAATGAAACAAACCATGTTATTTGTAAAGACTTTGAAAACATTTCGTTAACAAAAACTTTACGGATATCCTCATGCCATTGATGAGATTTTGCTTCAGAAGACACAACTGTTTTAAAGGATTGATATCTTTACATTTTCCGGGTTTAAGATGACATTAAAACCCATAAAAATTAAGCAATAAATTATATTTATCCTTAATACATCGGATCTAAACGGCTTATTTTCTTCTTTGTGTTAAGTATATCCATGCTTAAAATACGATTTAACATTATCGTTAAACTATATTGTCATTTGCAAGCAGTGTTTTAGACATAATACAAATGCATTTAAACGTGTCGTGTTTAAGTCACAAAAAAGACACGTTTATTTGAAAACTTCTTTAGACTGATGGAAAACAGGTCAACGAGTTTGATTTAAAAACCTGAATTTGAAAGTAAGTTAATGCTTTGCATACTCCATATTCGTTCTTGATTCCTTTTTTGAATAAAGGTGCAAAAAGTATTAGGTAAAGTATATGGAAAAATTATATGACATAGATATCTATTACATCTCGTTAACTGACTTCTGACATTTATAAGATTAAAAGCTGTATTCATTTAAGCGTATCAAAGCAGGAATAAGATGCATTTCATTAAGATCTCCGACAATTACTGTGTTTAAATATAGTTTTATTACTTTTACGTTTCTCTTGCTAGAGATTTCGACAAAGAAATTTATCTAACGGTTTAGGTGAATACAACAGACCAATAAGATATGTGTCATTTTTAAATTAAATGCTTTGCTTTTGGATTCCTCACACAAAACATTTAAAGTAATAAAGTACACAGAATGCCACCCACTATGGTTTCTATTGTCTTTTATATACGTGTGTATTCAATCGTATTATCTGATAAATGAAATTTGATTCATAAACTGAATCTGTTCATGCAAAATGATCATTTGATTTATTTAAACGTATGTACGTTGATTCATTCCATTAATTAAATATTATCATATTACTTGTATCTGCTACACCGTCTGTCGTTTGTTTACTCTGGTGTTTTGAATCTGAAGGAAGATATCTACGAACAATCTCATAATTGGAAACACTGTTAAAGCTTTGTCAGTTCTACATGTAATGTGCAACAGTATTTGGTTCTCAAATGTAAATAAACAACAAAGCAAAACCGCATGTGCTTAGTTCGTTAATTTCCACTATAGAATGGTTGTGGTTGAGTGTGGTTTGCCGACGCCTGGTGGGTTGTCTTTGTAATAGCAATTAACAGATGTATGCGTTTCTTTTCAGGTTTTCAATGCTTGTTGTGGCTACATCAAATATTGCATTCTGAATGTTGAGATTTGCTTTTGGTGATTTAGACGACAGGCCGTAGCATGAAGGCAGCACAGTGATTTTGAGAATTGTTTTCTGAACTGTTTACAAAATTAAATTAATTTACAAACACAATCTAAATATTTAATTTTCTCCAAAAGAAGTAACCAGCATCTGAATACGATGTACGTTTCTTTTTTCACTGAGTATACATACACACTTGTGTTATCATATTCGTTTTCACGTTCTAAGTCAAATTAAGTTAGGTGTTACCAACGTCACTGTAAGCCTTTAAGTTTATGGAAAAAATAGGTTACCTTCTCTGAAAACATAGCATGGTTGAATAAAAATTAAAATCAGTGTGGCTGGATTGTAGATTTCTATACAAAATGAAACATGCCAGTTTGAAAAGATTTGTTTTTCATGTTTATCAGTAATTGCGGTTTAGATTAGCACATTCCTCTAGAGACTCTTGAGATTGGAAGAAACATCGCCAACAAGTCATTGCTTCTCTTGCATTTTTTTACTTTCCCTTGACATGCATTGCAAAATACTTGTGCAGATCATGTTTTGTTTTTCTCGATTTCCACGCTCTGTTATTAGGATATATTGATTAACTGTAGCATATATAAACGATGCATTGGCGTAAAGGATATGGTGTCCGCCTTGCGTTCAAGAGGTTGCGGGTTCAAGCCCCGAAGTTGGTCTTTCTCGTGACCTTCATTTGTCGACACCAAGCACTGGTTCTATCCAGGATACGGACTCGAAAGTGTTTCTTCAAGCCATATGTTTCAGCATAATCGAGCTAACATAAATAATTTTAAACTAACATAAACTGATGGAAAAAAAAGTTAAGCAGGTGTTTTACGACCTTGGTTTTCGTATATAAATCTAAGTGACTGAAACGTTTCCGTATTGACCAATTGTGTCCATCCATTGACATAATGATTTCATTTATTTTTAAACTACACTATTATATAAGCGTGAAACGTAACTTTCATGAAAATCATGTGCAGTATGTCCTACGCGGATCACAAGGTACACAATTCGATAGCTTACTTATCGTAAGCACACAAAGTGAAAAATATATTTGAAAATCATTGATGGGAAGTCGGCCTTAAATTACATTAGAGCAACTTCAGAGAGCCATCGGTATGCAAACCGCTGGCATGTCGGCAAGAGACGTTGCTCGGCATGTCCATTGCCATGAATCGACAATATGTCGACTGGGGAACATATTTCAGCAAACTGGGAACGTCGCTGACCGACCCAGATCAGGCAGACCTCGTAAAACCACGCCGTGAGAGGATCACAACGTCATCTCGACGCAATAGATTCTTTTCTAGTCGAAAGTTAGATGGTTTGCTGAGGAATGCTACTGGCACGGTAAGAAATAGGCTACGCGTAGCTACATGTAGATTGAAAGCGTGCCATCCCTACGTTGGCATTCCGCTGAAGTTGCGACACCGTGAGAGAAGACGCCAATAGACAATGGTTCATCAGAACTTGACTCGACAATGGCAATGGCGCGACGTTCTGTTTTCGGACGAATCGAAGTTTAACGTGTCATTTGCTGATGACAGGGTTCGAACTTGGAGGAGACGATTTGAGAGGCTGGACGAAGATAATGTCGAAGAACGTGACCGTTATGGGAATGGAAGCGTGATGGTTTGGGCGGGCAAACATCATAATAGGAAGACAGGTCTCGTCAAAGAGTCTGGTAATCTCACTGCTCAAAGATACTGTGACGAAATCATCATTTTCCAACATGATAATGCCCGTCAACACACTGTGAAGCATACCCTGAACAATTTACGCATCCATAACCTCGATGTGGTGCAGTGGCCTGCAAGATCACCGGCTTCCTCACTATTTTGCACTTATAAACAACTTATGTCGTCAGTTGAGAGAATGCAATGACATCAACAACGTCCATGATTTTCAACGTGTCCTACAAGATGAATGGGTCAGGGTACCATTGCTGGTCATTAGAAAACTGATTTGCAGCATGAGACGCCGTTGTATAGCAGTCTTGGTTGCGAATGATGGGCACACTAGGTATTGAGTGTGTCCGTATTTTTACGCCTGATCCCCAGTTTCATTTCAGGTATGCCGGAGACTAAACGCCTCAAAATTATGGAATAACATTGATGCGAGTCATTTGCGCTAAGAATCAAATATCTAAAATGTATTTCATTTAAAGGTGTATATCACAATAGTTTATGCGCATCGTACTGCGCAGCTGTAAAAATATTCTAACGGAGTTGGACGTATTCTTTTTTATTTTAGCTCTCCTAAACGGCTTGGCCAATTTCAACAAAACTTTAAAAAATGTTCCTTTCAAAATTGTTCAAATAATTTGATTCCATGCAGTAACCTGGCTGCCATGGAAACAGAAAGGAAAAGAACTAAAGACCTTCTTCTCCAAAACTTATGACCAGATTTGAAAATAGTTTGGCATAAGTGTTCCTTGGGTGACCCTCACATATTATTTATACTCAGATTGCCCAAATTATTTTGATCAGTGAAAAGCATGGCCTTCAGGGGGCGGAGTCAGGTTTCCTTATTTGGATATAGTGAAAACTTAAACAGTCTTATACTCCAAAACTAGTGGCCAGATTTTGTTTGGCGTAAATATCGTATGGCAAGGTCATGCATATAATATGCAAACAAGCTTTTAACGAATTATTTGTATTACTACGCCTAATATAAACAAAAACACTGGCCGATTAAGATGTTGACATGGGTCAATCTGTCGGCATTAAATTGAAACCTGTTTATTTAACTTAAAGGTGTATCGTTATGTAATGATATATATAAATATCAGATCCCATGGATGGTATAAGCATGTATTGTTAACCCCCTAACATTAATGTCAACATCAGCTTACTTAGGATGATGGCAAATAATGTTAACAAAGAAAGTTAATGTCAACCGAGACGTAAACCGAGGTTGATATTTATGTTTCGATATTTGATATTTATTTTATTTTAACAAGTAAATAAAATATAAAACAATACAGGGAATGTGAAACAGAAACTACACATTTATTGAAAATGTAATAATAGATAACGTCAAACAACAGCAGTTTATTCTTCGTTGCAAAGAATGCATTGTCGTTTACTTCATCTCCTCCGACCTGATGCGTAAAACATTCTCAAGTTGTTGTTCAGCAGGTATTTTTGCATTTCTTCGACATTTTTTATGATGTCTTCTTTGCCAAGGTACCCACGAAATAGCTTAACGATTCGGTTAACATAAGTGTTTGTACTTGCATCTTTTGATTCATCTAAATAAAAAACTATCCGACACTGACTACAAAGCAAACTGTTTGTTTACATCCATGTCAAAGACCTCGACTGGAAACTCTCGCGCGCTTGACAGCTTACTACTGTATCTATGTTTAGACAACTACATGCGGCTGACTCTTAACTATCTCTTTCAAGATCCGTATATCACAGCCAAAATTTGCATTCGTTATGTCAGAGGGTTACATTACGGAATTGCGTCTAGAAGTGCATTTTACATTGGGAAATCACGCTAGGGCTAGCAATTTATCGTTTAATTCAACTCGTTAAATAAAGTCAATATTGAAAACACACACATTTAATTTCCTCTATTTATGACCTTTAAACTATTTATGTCTGAAATAACAGTGTAATCTGATGTAAATGTCAATTTTATTACGTCACAAAAACAAACATAGCATTTCAGTTTCCCTGCGTCTTCTACAAAGCAAAGTTAAATAAACAAATATGTCGTCGAAAATGTGCGCTGCCAGGTCTTCTTGAGCTGACTGTTAATGTATTTCACGAAATTTAAACTCGATAATTTATTTGAACTGAATATTAATGTTAAACCAGTTACATTTGAGATCTATATGTTTCATTCAATCTAATTAATTTCAAGGGCAAGACGTCATTTAAGAACGAACTAACTAAATTAGGATTAACAGAGTATGAAGAATCTCGTTTTTATACTGTTATGTTAAAAATGTTTAAACCTTATTTATTTTACAACGGCTGCAAAATTTTTTTTACCATATATGTTTCTTATATAAATCACCCTCGTTGGCCAAGATTGGCGTTTTTTGTGGTCTTTTATATTGTATGAGGAAACCGGAGTACCCAGGGAAAAACAACGTGTCCGGACGGGAGACCACTTCTGTTGTGTTGCATTTAAAATTGATATTTGTTTTTAACTACCAGTTCATGTTTAACTTAGGCAAGCACTTTTTTTAATTTTCGGTTAAAAGTAGTGCTTAAGCATTTAGATTTTCATTGGTTCTGTATAAGTTACCACTTTCACTGAATTCCGCGCAGAGTAAATTAACTTACTAACAATGACTTTAAGCTACATTCAAGTGTTTGTATTCCCAGATTTACAAAGCTTGTTGTCAATTTTGAAATGACAGACCATTAGGAGAGGGATATAATTAATGGCCCGACGACCGAAATGCTGCCACTGAAGATATGTATTCATATTTGATATATAGTAAACTATGGAGCTGTTTACTTTGAATGTTGTTGCATTTGTTTGTAGTTTTTCATGTTTATTAATTAATGCGACTAAAATCTGAGTCAATCAAATTAATTGAAAAAGTTACGTTTTCAGCTGCAATATATCTGTAACTAAATTAAACAGATTCCAAAGCACTAAAGTGCGGCGTACTTATGGAATGGGTTTTCTTTCCAGCACGTGGATATTCACTCAGATTCAAGTTTAGTAATAATTTGAAATCGATACAGAACATCGCAAATTCCAAACAAACAGGTCGATTGAAATCGTATAAATTCTGTATAGTGCTCAAGAGTTGTTTTACAAGTCATGTATATTCTAACTGTATGTCTATAAGACTATAAGGGTTAGAATAAAAAGCATAATACTCTTTAGATTATAAAATTTGTTTGACCCGGTAGCAAAAAGAGGATAGCAGTTTTCCTGTGTCTTTTCGAACGCAATATAAAAAAAACTTGTTGTCGAGAGATTAGAATAACTGATTATTTTCTGGCTGATTGTTAATTTGTTCCAAGAGATTTAAAATCGATAATTTATTTGAATTTGATACACGTTAAATCTTGTTGAATTTTATCTTTAAACATCTTTTGCAGTCTCATTTATCTCAAGGGCAATATTTCATTTGATTACAAACAAATTAGACAAGGGTTAAAGCCGAATACTGTTTTTATAGTGTTATGTTGCATTTAAACTATGCTATAACTCTAACTGTCTGATGATATTGTAATTAAGGCAAATACGCTTTTGTTTATCATGGTTCCATAAATTTGTTAGATTTCTATATATTTTAAATATTTGCGATGAATGTCATTCTTTACCCTGACATTAGCTCCATTTAATATAAAATTCTCAAATTAGCATAGCATGTTATCGATTTTGAAATTCCACAATATAAGGGAAACTATAAAAAAAAATGTTCGACGACCGATATGTTATAACTTATAAACTAAAATACACTGACACTGAAGTTATTATGAATTATCGTAAATGAAGAAGCAGTTGTCATTAAGTGTTCTGTTTTTTAAGTTAATGCGACTGACTTCTTTAAAAAATGTAACTGTTACGTAATTCAACAGAATTCGATGTAAATAGAAAAGTACAATTATTTAACATCTGATATGTTTTGAATAAAAGATATATTGCACTCACTACTTATCAGATATACTGTGAGACATAGAAGTAAAAAGTCAACAAGAAGAGTAAAACAAAAAATGATGATATTCTCTAAAGGTAGACAAAGCCAGCATCATTTCGCTTATGAAGAATAAAAGTTTATGAATATACATAATTACGAGTTTAATTCAACCGAAGTGGTTCGTTTTATTCTACAAAACCATAATACCGAAAAAGGAACAGGAACACTCTATAGGCCTATCAAAAAGACAAATCGATGGCATTATACATGCAAATTAACATCTTTAATAAAATTGTTAAGCCAGATATTTTATACGGGTGTGAAGTATTGGGGTCTGGTTACCTAGAGGTGATTGAACATGATAAACTTAAGTGTTTGATGAATTTGTTTTAAATATAAAAAAACACCCCTAGTTTTAAAGTACATGAAGAAACTGGAGATATGCCAGTAGCAGTTGACATATTTTCAAAGATTATTGTTTTCTGGTCAGAATTGACAGACGAAATAACAACTTACACACTGCCTGTGTTTTCTGCATTCTACATAAGAAGTATATCGAACTGTTACCGAAGATTGCTTAGAAGTATTTTGCATGACTT
>JAULCC010409084.1:0-11315 GCA_032358795.1 Nuttallia obscurata | reverse complement strand
CCCCACCCCCACACCCCCACCTACCAAAAAAAACAAAAAAACACAACTGTATGTGATCGTAATGGAATTCAGATTCGCGGAATCAGGCCAAGTGCTTATAAACATTTGATTTTGAGTATGAGAACGTACTCAAGCATAGAGATCTAACTTGTCAGATTTGACAATAAGATTAGGCTCAGCCAATTGGAAACGCACTCCGATAGTGTAGAGAATCTGAGCATAAACTCAAATCTGACCAATCAGACATTCTTACCTGCTTACGCTTACCAAGCTAAGGGTTAAATATGGACCATGATGCCATCACTTTTGCTTTCACCTTTACGGAAAACTAACGACGAACACTGTAAAACTGACCGAGGGAATATCTCCAAACATCGATATCGCTAGAAAAGTACCTGCGCGAGCGCGTTCAACTCTCAGGAGCTAGCAATTAGGCAAGCGGGAATGGAATGTGAGTGACAGAATTCATAGAACTCTAAAATGATAGAACAGTCTTTGAATCTTTTATAAACCCCTTGAAAAAATGTAATTTTTTAAAAAGCTTATACGAAGATCAGGAACGTTTTTAATATTCTTTGAAATAAAAAACACACACACACACACACAATGAAATGAGCTGATACTGAGAAGTCTCAAATATCTGAAAAGGAGGGATTTCGTTGACAATGGCGACGTAAAACTTGGGTGAACGTCCTTAAAAGATGGTAACTTAATAGTCGAGAGAAGTGTTTTTATACTTTGTTTTTGAGGAGAGTTAATAAACCAGCATTGTCGCTTAGAATATTAAGTTTTATTGATCTACAAGAATACGGTATTATACTATTTATCTACGGAACTACATAAAACATATTTCAAAATACCGCTGCATACTTAACTACATTGTTTTCAATATGAACCACAAAAGAATAAAATGAAACTACTGTATAAGTCTACCACAATGCGGTGTAAGCGACGAAATAACTCAAAATGTTCCGTACTTAGCTCCAACCTAATGTGCCTCTAATTAAAATCTTAATGGATGGGAACGTGTTATTATGTTTCCGAGTTTTCTAAATGTATTTGAACCCGTATCTCGATAGCACTACATTATGAAAGGAACTATCATGAAGATACCATTACGTTTTTCGTACAGCTGTGAAGCTGGTAAGTAAACAGTTATCAGCTCTGTTAACTGTCTACAGGTTAAAAGTGAAAAACGGATGTAATGGGCGTTGCGATAGGGTTTTGTTTGCTAGTTCGGGTTTTGTTACGTATGGGAATCACAAACAAGATTAGAGTTTAAAACATTTTTTATTTGAATTTAGAAGAAGACTTGTTGGTAATTTTATACAAACCTAGCACACATAGGTCACTTATAACAGAGTTATGTATTTATATGTGTTTTTAAGGAAACGTTTACATATGAGCAATATCTAGAAACATTACCATTTGATTTAAGATGTTATTTAAGCAGATTTAATTTAGTCTCGCATTCATTGAGAGTATAGACTGGAAGATTTGGTGCCAACAGAATAGATGGAAATATGGGAGTGTGTTTAATGAGTAACACGTCACATATCGAAGACGAATATCATTTTATATTAGTTTGTAAAACATTTTAGACATTCGAAAAAATACATTAAGAGATATTTGTATAGTAGACCTAGTGCTTTTAAATTAATAGAACTGCTGCAAAATACGAATGAAATCGTCCTGACAAATCTAGCTTTTCTATAAAAGAAGATTTTATCTTCCGAAACTCAATAATTGCAAAAATTGAAAAGCTTGCAATTAATTTTTAAGTTAATATATAGCTTCTTTATGCACACATGTTCTTGAATGAAAATAAATGTTGATTTCTTTTTTTGTTGTTGTTGTTCTTTTTGTGTGTGTGCGTTGTTGTTGTTTTTTTGTGTGTGTTTGTGTGGGGATCTGTATATAAATTTTTAATGTTACGTGATAAACTATATGTATATATGTATGTATAACTATGCTTTGCAAAAATGTGCATGTTATACAAGTTGCTAATAAAGATATGTTCTGTTCTGCTGTTTGGCATGTCATTGAAGCAATGTCATGAATAAAAAGCGATACTGTAATTGTATTGGAAGAAAACAAATGTTGATAGAATTCGCCGAAGATGTATCAATTGAAGGTGGACTTTACTTCTCGATTTAAAAAAAATGAGAAATCTGGAAATATTAACAAAACACCACAAAATAAAAAATGAAACTATGAATGAGAGTAATTTTTTGATAATTTAAAAATAACGGAACGTTGCCAATATATGCTGTTTTTCTTGTTTATCCTACCAATTCGTTCCCTTAGTATAATATATTACCATTTGGCATATCTGTATAACGTTTTGACCAAAATGATATTATTTTCCAAATGAGTGTCTACGGAGCTTGAAAAAAAATATAGAAGTAGTAAAGAGAGAGTGAAAAAATGACAATGATATCACGTTTTAAAATAAATTATCAGATGTGAAATCTATTTGTATAAACAAGTCTACCTGTTTACATAAACAAATTTGCTGGGTACGCACCCAATAACATGCACATGATATATATATACAAGTACGAAAACACAAAATCAGAATAACCTATTTCACTCATTTATAACTTTGTGAAGAAGACTTATCATGTGCATGTATTTGAAATCGTAGAAGGTTATACATGATGCGCCGACAACACAAATATCGACTGACATATGAATACAAGTAGTAAGACAAAAATGAAAGATTCTGCTTTCAGTTAAAACCGTAAGAGCTCTCTGCACCACTCCTGCCCGCACAAAGCGACCACCTGTCAAAAATAGTCACACTAAAATCTTATCTAGTGTGCGTATATGCGTGTGTATGTGTGTGTCAATCGACAGTTTTGTTGGTGAATAAACATTCATGTTTAATTGTCAATCACTTTAAATGCTTAAAACTTAAAAGCATAACATGGTAGACCCACGTAAAGGTATAATGAGTAAAAACAATTTTAGTATGTTTCACAAAAGGTATTGCTTATCCTTATCAAATCATTAAATATGTCGTCTTAAAGATGTATATATTTATATATGGTTCAAATTTAGTGTTCAATTTTGTTTGACTTTTGTTTATCATGTTTCATGTCTTTTCTTCTATGAAATTGTCCATAAGGACTTATAAGCCACTGGAAATGAATGAGTAAAAGCTTGAAACTTGAGTGTGACAGTTTCCTTTTGACCTTTTTACACAAAAGACATTCGCAATCTATATAAACAATTACACGACTACATTACAATTCGGCTATTGATAAAGACACGTGCGTGTTCAAGTTGACAGTGTATGTCAATTTAAAGAAAGTGATATATGTAACGCGATATAGTTAAAGTTTGTTGCACGAATTGGTCTGTGACAGCCCGAACCACAAGCCTTTCTCTTTAAAACTTTTTTATTGCTATGTCTGACGACTTACCATCCTTTCAACACTCATATTTCAACGAAGAAAGAACGTCGTGGTTAGATATTAAGTTCAATTTGGACAGCAATATGAATTAAAGTTAGTGAATTTTGAGATCAAAAAGGTGATAGCTGTTAGCAGTATTGAAGTCGAAATTAGACTTTGTTCACTTTCGTTTGGACGCTGAGAATAAATCTAAAATTATTAAACACAAACTTTTATTAGACGTGTTAAATTGCAGCTTGTAGAAGTTCTTAATGGTAACATGTATATAATCAGTTAGAAGCAAAGGTAACATTAGTCCTACGTTTCGATTTTTAAGCTTAGCTGTTGATGTTAAAATTTGTTGTTAATTCATGATTTCCAGTTATATTAGACAAATATACAGACATATTTTTATTGAATTTCGTTGTGTTACACTTCTTTAGGTTTTAAAATCTTGGTCGTAATGTATTAAAAAATATCGTTATTGTCTCCATTAAATCATCGCAAAAAAAAGTAAGAAGGTGAAATATGTGTCCAAGTATACCAAAAGAACCTCTAAAATGTTAAGGGTTTAGAGTTTTCCTTATTAGTCAAATGCAGAGAGAAATATGGGCTCGAAATTCTGAGATTTTTTTTGTATGTTTAACCCACTTGTTTAATCAATAAACCTTACTTTAAAATGCTATCTAACTTATTCGCAGAATGAACATCTGAAAAATGTGGAATAAAAAATTCATGATTTTTATGGTTACAATTTATCAAACTTCATGAGACTTATACTTGTCGTCAAAACGAGATCTGACGTATTGCTAGACGCGTGTATTACCAAATGCATATTTCCATGCATGAAAAGTTCTCAAGTTTTCACAAAGTTTTTAAGTTTAAAATCAATTGTTCAATGACTTTTACAAGATGCGGTGTCCAAGGTCGCAATGGTTATATCCACTTTAAACCCAATTGTATTTTTCTATAAGACGACAATTTGTTTAGGTTGTGTCCCAGTATTTAATACGCATTCAGATGGGGGACAATGTTCAATACTGTGGCATTTATTTAATATTGTTTTCCATTAGATGATGAAATCGAGAGTTAACATCAAATTCCGAAAGAATTAAAAAATGTACGAGGGTGAACGCTAAGTTAGTCTAAACTACTCCTAACTTTTAATTTTATTCCAATACACTTTAAACTGACTTATGAAAATTATCATTTTAATTAAAAATAAAATTTAGAGCGAAATAAAAATCAGCAAACTATTTTTGCGACAATTGTCGGTATCCTTGGCAACGCAACATGCGCTAGTAGGCGCACGTCAAAATGTGTATATTTTTATCAATTATTTACCTTAAATAATGCCATTTTTACACGATTTTTATGGCGAACATCCGCGCAAATATTACACATTAAACATTAACGCCATGACCTCATTTTCGTAAAATTCAACGGTTTTTACTACAAGTTGCTATTTTCAAAGCGGATGAAGTAAATGTTTAATTTTACGGAAACTACATCATGGCGTTTCTGTTTAACGTGTAAGATTTGCGCGTTTTTTCACCATTGAGAAAAGTATAAAAATGCAATTATGGCATAACATAAGATGAATTAATTATAAAATACATATGCACAATTTGGCGTGCGCTGACTAGAGCCTGGTGTGTTGTCAAGGATACTGTTAATTGTTGCTATATTCGGCCGATTTTTTCTTATCGCTTAATATTTCATCTGCAGTTTAATTGATGTGTTTTATTATATATATTCATGTGTTTAAAATAAAAATAAATATGTTCTAAGCAACTTATACGAACTTCGCGATCACAAGTTACAATTTATCACGTCTTGTCAAAGTTTGTGTATAATAATATTAGATTTATTTTAGATTTATTCTCACCGTCCACATGAAACGATATGAACATTTATTGACGAACATAATGAAAACGAAACCAATTAAAACGAAAAAGCAAAAACTGTACATGATACTATCAATCGACACCATGCCGTCATCGTGGATTTTGCAAATAGCAGCTCTTGTCTAGTTTCAGTGGAGCCAGAAACGCCTCTAGCAACTCAAATGAACGTTTACGATAAAAGAAAAACTCACATTTCTACATTTTCACGTGATTGAAATAGTGTGGGACGGAAATAAGATCATGAATTTTATGACAACGATTATTCTCTCTTCATCATGAATACATGTTCTATTTTGATGACAAAGTAAAACCCTCTTTATTTCCTCATAAATTTTGTGTGTTAGTACGCCTCTGCAAGCCATTCCGACAAATGTCTGAATAATTTGTTACGCGTATATTTAATTCAACTTTCTTGCTGTAATTAATTTATGCTTGATGTGATCGTATACGACAGGAGATTAATTGTACACCACGTTCTGATTACATTGTAACAGCGTTCCCAAAGTAACTTCTGCTGTTATTACTATTAATTTCTAGAAATTAATTGAAAAACTATATATCTGCACAAGTGTCCTCAAATTGACATTGGCGGATGTATGTTTCTTAAGACGCAGCTAATTGGAACGACTTCAAGAAAAGTGGAACTTTCAAGATCAGTTAAATGTACTGACAACTTTTTGTGTTATACAATTACTGTCTAAACCAGAGGTAGTTTGCGTTTGCAATGTACTCGGCCAAATGGCACAGCTCGGCGAGGCCATGGGCATCGGACTCTTAACCCGTACTATGTCATGCTAGATGAAAGTTAAGTACATATTAACTATAAAACTGAATAAGAGACAAAGACTTTATTTCAAGTTTTGTAATATGTCCATGATATTACATAAGGTTTGCGGGTATTTTCACTTACCCATGCAGATATATGCCTAACTTGGAAAAGTCAGTCATATCTAGCAATCCTAAACAATCTGTACAAACGTAAAGAGAAATATGTGAAGTCATGCCAATCAAATTATGTACAGGGAATCGATTCTTTGGCTCAGTGGTCTAGAGCGTTGGGTTTGTAAGCCGGAGTTCGTGAGTTCGAATCCCACACAGTGCGGGAATTTTTCTGATGCGTTAGCATCTTTCTGTTACGGACTCAATTTCTAAAGAATATATTAATGTCTCACTCCAAATGCATGTACTTATTAATCGAAGGTGAGAAAATGATTCCCAATTTAGGAATGTATATGTAGTATGCCTTCAAGAAAAGAGACGAATATATGTTTGGTAAAGCATAACATTTTGTTTAGCTGAGCCTTTTAATTGCACTGAAAAAAACGTACGTTGACATTTCACTTTATAATGTACATGCATATTGTCTTAATCTTAACGCAACACTCATGAAAAGGCTTTAGTTTACCTCACCTCCAATCACTAAAATTTCGATTTACAAAGTGATACATGACATGTTTTACATGTAGACATATAATTTATAAGGCCCAACACACACTTTATTTTATATACACCCTCTTTGAATATATGATAAAAAAAACTTTAAAAACTACTCTCTTGATATAGAATATAGTATGACAATTTTATAAATTAAAATCATACATTGTTTCAAATAAATATTGGATTAGTTTGATACTTAACATGTTTTATTTTTAATAGTGATTTGATTTAGCGCTTGCTATACTTAAGCTAATTTTTGAAGAAATTTCAATTAAATATCACTTGTTTTATTTAAAATTTATAAGAAACTCATTTATAAAAACAATTGAGTTTATTTCATCTCATATATAGCTCTTTATAATCCGAAATATCTTATCATTCCTTATTAAATCCTTAATTCTAAATAATACTGCAAAGCATCCGTGTAGTCAATGTCGTTCTCTGAATATCATATTCAGTTAGCTTTGAGAAAAACAATAACAGAAAGTTTTCAGTGAATTTCTATGTACTTATAATTTGTCTAGACGTTTAGAGCAAGAACGCTTGTCATTCGAAAGTGTAACTGTTCTATTGCGTGAAATCAGGTTACCTATCTGATTATATCAATTGTCCTTCAGGCTTAACTCTAACGAAATATCTTAGTGCAAGGTTCCTCTGTCTCAAAGTTCATAAGAATTTGACACATATCTATATTATATCGAATATAGCTAAAACATGCAAAATTTGCGTCAGCCTTTTAGGTACAATGAAATATCTCTATCTAAAGTGCTTTTATACCTGTAATTTATATTGAAAATTATAGTTATGCATGAAAATAAATATAGTTAAACGCAGGAAACCACATGATGATATGGGCGTTTTCAAATTACGAGTCTTACTGTTTTAAATATAGCTTTTTTATAATTGATGGATACGTTGTTAACTATTTATCACTGATTTTGAAAAATGTAATTTTTTTCGACTCTCAAGCATAATGGTTTTGAAATTAAAAGTGTACGGGGTTTAGATTTGAAACTTGGTAGTAAAACATAATCCTAATGTCAGATGGATAGCATGATAAATTGCGTTCGTCATGTTGCATCAATTGTTCTGAGCGTTCTGAAATAATATGTATTCACCTCACGCTAATTTCAGAGAAATAAGATTAAAGTGTAACTTTGATGTGGCAATATCAGTTGACATCTTTAAGAGTTGAACTCCCAAGACAATTACGTTAAAAGAGGATCTGTCGAGATTCTTGACATACCAAGAACGCATTTTTTGTTATTCAATGCGTGCAAAAATTTCATTTGTCAGATGTTTCAATAAGAAGCGTTTAACTGATTCCTGTGGAACGAACATGCTGCAAGGTTTTTTGTGTTTTTGGGTCGTTGAATTTTTCTATAGCTAGAAAAAGACTAGGAAGGGCATTTTTTCAAAGTATCTTTTAAAGCTGGAGGGAGATATTATTTCGCATCTGTGAAACAGCGGATCATTCATATTTCAATGGCAGTTATTTAAGTTAGGATGCAAATGATTTTACCTAAGGCGTATTATTCCCCTACCAATACAGAAACTATTCTCAAATTTGAATTTCATTATACATTAAAAACAATATGCTGCAGGATTGTTGATTTCACTCTAAAATTCCATAGACACCTTTACGAAAGTAAACCACTTTAAAAAAACAAATACAACTGTTCGCTTTACATCTGGGTTTTTTTTTCTTCTGTTCAAATATTGCATTCATGCATTCAAATATGAGAATACTCTCTGCAAGGGTTGGTTTGGTGAATTTCAGTCAAGATGTCTATTATAGTACAGCGGGTATCAAATCGTCTCTAATATGTGCCAATTTTGAATAAAAAAACAAAAAACAAAATATATCCCTATAGTGTAAACATATATATGAATGTCCAATAGATGATATATATGTAGAAATAAGAAGAACACGAAGACCGATCATTGAAATAATTCAGATAAGGAGTTTTCTCTAAAATTGATATACTTAATGTATTTGTTGAAAAGTAAATGCTGCCATCAAATAATACCTAGTATTCAAATCGTTATTAAGGAAAAGACATTCTGCATAATTGAAATAGAAGAACAACTATCTCGCATTTAGTGCCAGCTTTGGACAGGTCATCTGTTTTATAATATGAATAACCAACAACCTTTCTTTCATATGAAAGCATGAGAAAAGTTCCTGTAATTTACATGAAAAGTTATAATGCAATAATTGTTTAGCCCGAAAATGTACCCCAGTCAACCATAAAGGTTATTTGGATTTACTAAAACTGTCAAACCATCAATATTGAGGACCATTAGAAAGACAAATTTTCAGATCTTCGATAAAAAAGGGCATTTAATAAGTTAGCATATATATCCACTAGGCCTGGTGCTTTTTAACTTTTATTTCGTTATGCATAATGAAAAATTGTTATATATGACTTACTTACTTAGCTTATGACCGACTTACTTAGCTACTATTGATATAAAGAGAAAGTCGGTGAAATGACAAATGTTTCAGTAACGAAAGCAATATGACAGGTCTTATATTAACTTTTCCTTCTTTGTGACGTTTTGCAGAGATCTACACTACCAGAAACATAATGGCAATAATCCGACAAAACATCTATGTCCTGGGTACTTTGATGTTCGCCCTTGCAGTAGAAGGCATGTTCTTTACCGACAGTAAAGAAAACGATTACCCGAGGATCGGTAAAAGGTGCAAACCATCATCACCAAGCTATTACAAGAACTTGTTTTGCCGTGGTTCAACATCCACAACGAACTTACAGCAGAAATCTATCTCTTCGACAGATTTACAAGACTTTCTCACTAAGTACGTCAATACATTTGGAAATATCAAAGAAGGTAAAATTGAAATCATTTACATAAGGTTTTGTTAAGATGGGTGCTTTTGCAACACTGTTATTGTTTACGCTGTTCAGTGAGTTGAACCAATAAGGGTATCTGCCCCTTAAACAGCCCTTTTTATGCCCTTTTATGATTTTTTTTCATGTTGCTGTTTACATGAATTATCAAAAATCATAAAAAGGGCTGTTTAAGGGACTGAGAAGGCTCGATTTATAATAAGGCATGAGGCCAAAGGTTAGGCATTTCGCTCAACAACTGTCTTCATTGAAATTCTGACTAAACACTCACATTCAATATATTTCACGTTTTAATACAACACTGTTGTAACATCGTTAAAATATTCAAAACTACAATGTGCATTTTGACCATTTGACGTGACCATATCCCATGCTCAGCGATAGGAAGGGAAGGATGCGCAATATTAAGTCGAAATTGCCACTTTGCACTTAACGTATGTGTAGATTAGAACATATATATTTATAATTCCTTTTAACAAAGATAAAAAAAAACTATTTGTATTTTCCTTTATTTAAGACTAATTGGTACAATTAATTATTCAAATAAAGTAAGTTGTATTTCTTATATTCTTGAATCTTTTATATGGAAATTCCCAGTTATTAGTTCCAGGAAATTAAAACTGAAAAGATGTTTGTACAAAACCATAAAACAAAAGCAGAAAGTCGTGTCAAATAAGCAATAGAATTTACAGGAATTTTAACATTTTGCCACCATAGGCGGGTGTGATATTGTTGCAAACAGTTTGAAATCTAGTTCTAAATTAGGATCAAGATTGGTTCACATCCTGACTCTGTTTTGAAACAGAAATTCAAGAAATATCCACTTTGAACATTGAGACAGACGACATGATATGCAGACGAAATATTATTTGGCGCCAAAATGGTTAATGGAGTTAACCTTTAGCCTGCTAAGGGCGACAGTGATAGAATTTGAAAAAACAGCTTGGATCCAGATTAGACGTCGAGTAACTCGGCGTCTAACCAGGATCCAAGCTGTTTGACACTCGGCCAATGTTTTCTCAAAATATTGGGCGATTCTGATGAATGTTAAAATCTAGACATACGACAGTTCAAGCAGACGACATTGTTTGAGCAGGCTAAAGGTTAACAAGGACGTCACTCAACTCGGAACTAATCCGCACTTATCTTGGTGTTATATGGTTACCATATCCAGTTGTCCTATGCATTTTGAAGTGGTCTACCAGCATCATAACATTTAGAAATTTAAAAATATTGTCTTCACGTAAATGCCATTTAAACACTGTATAAAAAAATGGAAGACGGCAGATAGATATATATTTCAGAAAAGAAAAATATATGTAACTATAGAACTTGCAGATGATAAGTTTGAAACCGTAGACTAATGTAGCACACTCACATATGACTAGATTCTATAAAAATATATTACCTTTTATACAAAATTATCTTTTGTATAGAGATGATTTTTTTCTAGCTAAACATGTAACAGCTGTTTACTTATTCGTTTCTTTTGTTCTTTTCTAATAAGTTTTCTTTACCTTTGTTTAGCTTTTTTGTACGGGCGTTTATGCCTCTTTAACTGTTCACGCTTACAGCTGCGGCTCCTATATGCTATAGAATAGTTATTTGTTTGTATGATTAACGTCACTTTCTGCCAGCTAGGGCTAATGGACGTCCCAGAGAGAGGGAAGCAGATACACAGAACTCTTCTTTAGAGA
>JAULCC010408973.1:0-11315 GCA_032358795.1 Nuttallia obscurata | reverse complement strand
TGTAAGACGGTAAGTTGTTCCACAAGATGACGGTGTGGGGAAAGAAAGACCATTTATGGTAATCAATTCTAACTTGTATTTGACGGAAGCTGAGAGGATGCATATGTCTGGTTTGTCTGGTGGTATCTTAATTAACAAGCAATAATCAGCATATCTGCAAGCAACTGGCAACTTCCTCACTATATTGAACAGTAGGCAGACAAAGATCACAGAAAACACACAGTGGCTCACGGTGGATGGCACTGGTATTACTCCAGTGCAAATTTATATCATAACAACCAAATCAGTATGCAGACCTTAAACATAACAGGGTGTAACCATATTGTTCTAAGTACTTCAAATTTAAGATTTTAATTCAACAATACTTAAAAATGCATATGGGACGTGGCAATATATGAAGTGTTAGATTATAGACAATATTGAGTGTTGTGTTCCAAACTGCTCTATCTCCTTGATACTTCTATATTAGATAAGAGTATTTAAATTTGTACTCTACCTGTGATATGGTAGTTGCATAATTTTGCTTTGTCATGGATTTCAGTGTTGTCAAGGTATTAAGTGTTTGTCAAGATATTAAGTGTGGACCTAGCTAATTTTTGTTCTGAACTGACGTAATAAGCAGTGACTTTGTAATCTAGAATAACCTTTTTACGTATGATTGGCAAAGGTCATGGCTTTAAGGTCAACTGATTTGAAACCAAAATTTACTCACGGAAGAAATTACATTCAAAGTCGTATCTATGCAATAATACATAACGTATCACTGAACTTGAAAAGTCTGGTTGAGAATAAAAGATTTTCATACCATAATTTAAACCCGTGCAGGTTAATCAAGGATATTAATGTAGACAACTCAATGCCCCATTAGTCTTTTGGATTTTTTCCATTTCAGTTTGTGTAACATGATCATGTTATACAAAATATATGTCTTTTTTTGGCACTTACAACTTCAAACCTAAATACTCAACCAGTAATTGTGTTCATAAATTAGCAATTCATTTCTCACCTTATAAATCCTAATGACACAGTATCATCTATATTTTGGTTTAATGCGTTGTTGAATTTGTCTCTCCATATATTCTGTGGTACTAAGTAAACATGAAGATCGGCCATCTGAAATGAGATATAAGAAGAAATACTAAGTACTGGTGGTTCATAAATAAATCAAACTTGTACAATTTCTGAATTACTGTCATGTTCAAAATTGTCAGTTTCATTGGTACATTGGTTTATAAATTAAGTTTTATTTTACTCACAGTCTCATTCTCCTTTATAGAGTTATCTTTCTAGAATTAATTCATGGACTAAAGCAGAAAGCAGTTTGCATGCATTTCAAATCATTTACTGATAAGTAAAAATATGAGACTTTGGTTAATTTCTTTAAGTCATTTAATATCATATATACCATGCATCTACTGGAGGTCACACTAGGTGATATCTATCAAAGTGGTGAAAGCATTTATCAAATATTTAATGTCAAATTGAAGTGAAAAACAAGTCAACCGCTATCCTCAAGGTGTGACCCATCTTGAATAAAGTATCATATAAATACCCAGGGGCGTGAGGGAAGTATAAAGTACCTTAGTTTCCCATACATCCCTGGGATATGTAAATTTAGTTTGTCACTGTAAATTTTCACAGTATATAGAACTGTTCTGGGACAAAATGTTTGTAACCCCCTGTTTAACTTTCTCCAAATGCGCACATTCTGCACATTACTGAACCACAAACATGCCTTTGGTCTTGACCTGTTGCACAGAGACCAATAGCAAAGGTAGACATTCAATTCAAAAGAAAATCTATAAATTATAGAAATCTATCACATATTGACAGTTCCTTTATTATCTAAAATGTATCAAATGATGCAAAAAGGTTAAAAAGAGAAAGAAAAATACCATCTAGATTTGCATATCAAATTCAACCTCATTGTCAACTATTTGTCAGATTTTACAGACAGTCTTTGAGATCTGCATATCAAATTAACCTCTAAAGTGTATAGATATTTGTCAGATTAACTCACCATCTAGATTATGTGTAATGTATTTAACATTTTTACTGATATTTGTCAGAATTTAGTCACATTTTAGAATGTGGCTGAACATCTTCAACCCCTATTAACAACTACTTGTCAGATTTAACTGAACATGCATACAAATCTGCATATCAACATTTATACTAGATTTTATTCACAATCTATATATATATGTCTGCAAGTACATCATATTCGCTATTTGTACTTCATTTGTTAGATTTTACTCTAAATTTTCTGGTCTGCATTTTGTATCCATTCTTTTAAATTGTACTGCTATATACCAGCATGTTTGTTTGAATATTTATATTTTGAAAAAAAAGATATCTGACAAATTTGGTCTTTAAATTTATACTTGAACTTTTACTACAATATATGATGAAATTGTTACAAAATAGTCAGAGGACATACAGTGCAGACCCCGATTCGATAATAGAAGACTGAAAACATGTTGGTGGGACCAACTAATTGCTCTAGTTATACCAGGTGCTTGAGTCTCTCTGCTCAACTGTTTGAAGGTTAATTTTCATAATAGAAGAGGAAAATTTTAGGGCCGAGCCTAATTAATGAGTAGCTCTTACTATACGGGCTTCTCGGCCTATCCGTGCTCAAGTTTTTGAAGTATGACTGTATACCATGTATAGTACTGTAACCTATTTCACTTAATTATTCCATATTTTATTATGTTATTCTCATAACTGCAGAAGACACAAAATAAATTTTAATCCAATATATCAGTTATATCTCAAGATGTTGCTGACATTCAAATTTTGACAAAAAATGCATATGATTAAATCATGAAAACTAATAATTTTCATTCAAACTTCACAGCCCAGTGTCTCAAAACAAGTATCTACAATACATGCATGTGTGTTTTGTTGTCCAGCAATTAAGTTCATTGGTTGTGATACATTAAAACTATTTTTTTTATCAATTTCAATATATGGGTTACATTTCTATTGAATAAATACATATGTATTTCTTTAACTCTACCTTCAACATAAACTTGACAAATTACACTGCCCCACATTACAAAGTAATAAAAACTCAACTGACAGGAAAATTACTCAATTGCCTTGCTTTATTCAATATTTGAATACCCATAAAAATGAAAGTATATCATTTTTCTAACAGTTTTACAAAAGCAGATATAGGTTAATTGCCAAATAATTAGATGGTGCCATAACACTTTGTACTGAACTGCATGAACCATACTAAACATCAATAGGTTTAAATACATTATTTTGAAAAAAAAAATTACTTCAAATTATCTGTCATTATGGTTTGAATTCAATTTAATATCATAAGTTTAGTGGACTATTTCAGTACAACGCTATGGAAATTTAAAAGACCCAGTAATACAATGAGTTATACCGCACTCAGTTGTACTTTTAAGACAGAAACATCAAAGAATTAAGTCACACAACTTTTTTAAAGAAAATTTCTTGAGGCTTAAGCTTGGCCATAATTTAGATCTACCAACAATTAATTTGTCATTCCATGTTGCACAAGGATTTATCCTTAACACTGTGTACCAGTACAAATGAAAATATTAAAGAACATTATAAATAAATTTTTTTTGGTAAATCCATTCACTGGTATGATCAAAAGTAAGACAAGAATCAAATGTTTGAATGTACAGGATGAAACACTGTAGTTGTTAACGGAAGGTCACTAGAATTAAATTTCTACTGGAACTCTAAATGGAGATTCTTAAAAATTTTGTATCAGTCTTCGATGATCCATAAATGTGGGAACGGTGGTCTTGCTAGCTAGCTAGTGGTAAGTTGCAGGACTCAGGATGGAAGGGTCCTGGGTTCAAATCCCGCTCGGGACATCAAATTTTTCTGGGCAGAAATTTAATCCTACATGTGCCTCACTCTACCCAGGAGTATAAATGTGAAGTACACTTGTGAACATGTAAGCCAATGTACCGTGGCTGCATGCAATCTGCGCCATCTGTTAACAGCCAGGAGTATAAATACTATTTGATGATCAGGGCATAAAATGTAAAACAATTATGTTCATGAAACTTAACTCACCCAGGGACCTCAATGTTTTGTGTTTAATCAAGCAAACAGAAGAATTTTTTTGAAATTATCAAAATTTCATATGAAACTTAAAGTTCTAGATCTATATATATAATATCAAAATGACAGAAGGAACCCATAAGACTACACCACCCAGTAGTATTATCAGCTGACATAGAACACTGTAACGTTCCTATATGTAGGAAAAGATTGGCACTGGGCACTTCATTCAAACGGCAGCTTTTTGCTGGTCTTAAAGCATCTGTTATCAGATAAGTTTTGAGTTATTTACTTACAAAAGTAACTTTAATTTACTGTTAGAATCGACTGGCAGCAATCCCAAAGAATACATGAAAAATAGTTCCAGATTTTCCCTCTCTTTTTTTTCTTTGTGGGGAGGTTAGGGTTTGTTTGCATATGGACCAGTTGGTATTTGGAAATTATCGGATCTCTGACAAGAGGTTTCTGGTTTGACAATTATTAGATGCATGAAATACTGACTTAATTGTCACTTGAAAGTGTTTTCTACAAGCCATAAATTTTAATGACGTTCTACGTAATTGAGCTAAAAACAATCAGTTTATACTAATTTGTATACTGCATGATCAGATCAATTTGTGTACAAAAATATACATTTTCTTTTTCTTCAATCATATGAATAAGTTTATATTACACTAACAGTTTAATGGAGTTGTTGAGCTGCTAACTCTATATAATAACTCATCTCAACACAGCTTTATATATATCAATAACAGTCTTGACATATATGATGAAAAGGGGAAATTAACAGCAACTTATTTATGGGATCTCATTTGTGCTTTAAAACCTTAGTCAAGATTAAATGTTTGAAAAGTCAAATTGGCAGCCCATATAGATATACTGATTAGTGGTGCCAGTACCCTGTGTCAATATTTAAAAGGCAAACAATGTCCCACAGTCCATTTACCTAAGAGAAATGCATATTTCCTATGTTGCTATTTAAACAAGGAACTTATGGATTAGGTTGCCTCTTCAGGACATAATATGAGGATTTAGAAATTCACTCCTGGTAGCATGGGTCAATAAACTATGTCTGAATATTAATGTAAAAATCTGTCAAAGTTGATTTGTTTTTCTGTGATTACCCAAACATTCAAAGGAGTTTTTCTAACCGTGTGTTGATATTACAGGTGCTCCTAATCAACAAAACAAATAGTACACCCTGCGTGGAATTCAACAGAATTCACATTTCATTGAATTTAATATAAACACAGATCCTAACTACCCCTAACGACTAAGGATTTAAAGTCACAAGAACCTAAAAATAAAAATCATTTGAAATTGGAGATAGGAACCTTAGTATATACCTACATATAGTAACCGCTGTTATATACATTACACTGTATATACCCAAAGCCTAAATCAAATATAAAGTTTTCAACTTTGTCAAAATGCCTGATGATTAATTGTAAAGGCCAGGGAAAACTTCAATGTCTTACTAAATTATTTCATAACTGAATTACTCCAAACAACACAAAGTTCTTTTGATCCCAGGTCAATTGGTTGAGAAATCCCAGGTCAATTTGTTAAATTGGTATTCATACCTCTGTCACTATGGTCACCACAGAAATAAACAAAATATTTTACCACATAGTGATTTTTTCTCCTATACAGGTATTAACTGATTCTTACAGTATAAAATTCATGTTTAAGTTTCAGTTTTTTATAAAATAAGTTACATTATTGTCTCAATCACTGTCTTTAGAAAATTTTATAAAAAATGTAATAACATTTTCTGTAATTTTGACACATTTTAATTATGAACAATTTAGAACAAATTACATAATGAGGTATTTCCAATTATTCATTTAATCAAGACTAAATTGAAAGTTACAACACAGCTAGGTATTTCATTATTACAGGCTGTTTAAGTTTATGTTAAAGGTGTATATCACAATAGTTTGTGCACATCGTACTGCACAGCTGTAATGTTATTCTCAGGGAGTAGTTATTCGTTTTTATTTTTAGCTCTCCTCAACGGCTCGGCCAATTTCAACAAAACTTTACAAAAATGTTCCTTGAGTGGTCCTTTTTCAAAGTTGTTCATGAATATGTACTCATGATGATTGGTTCATCTCTGAAATTCAGGAAAGTATTATTTATCAACGGTGATTTGAAAATAAAATGATGTAGACTTGACTAAACAAAACTACAACCCATATTTGATTTCAAGGTTTAGTCTAATCCAGTAGAAGTTAGGGCGCAGTGGCGTAGTGGATATGGTGTCGACTTGCGTTCAGGAGGTTGCGGGTTCGAGCCCCGAAGGGGGCCTTTCTCCTGACCTTCACTTGTTGACACCAAGTACTGGGTCCACCCAGGAAAAGGACTTGAAAGTGTTTCTACAAGCTTTCTACATAATCCAGCTAAAAAAATTAGTTTAAACTAAAATCAATAGGTAAAATTGTTTTTGTGACATGCTCAAAGTAGGGTTCCTTCAGCTCTCAATAAAATACAATAATTTAAGGTCAACTCTTCCTCATCCAGAGTGTGACACTTTTGAATAAGTCAAGATTTTCAAGGAGACAAGGGACCTTTAATCACTGACATCTAACTTCTACTGAAATATATAGACTAAACCTTGAAATCAAATATGGGTTGCAGTTTTGTTAAGTCAAGTCTATATCATTTTATTTTCAAATCACCATTGATAAATATTACTTTAATAATTTTTTATGGAATAATATCATAAAACATATATGTGCAGGGCTGTGGCAATGTCAGATAGTCCACATAATCAGTGACTACATACATTAATGAAGTTCAATATAGTATACATGTTAGCACAACTAGATAATCATGTGTCAATGAGGCATTCATTATACTTTAAAATTTATACAAAATTATGAAATTGTTCAATCTGAATTAACACTAAGTAAAGGACTATAATACAAACTATGAGATGGTAATTTAAGGCAATTTAAACACTTCAATCCTAATTGTCTTGTCTACATAAAGTAAACTTTTAAATCACCTGCCAGAAAGTCAGGAATAGGAACTCCAAACCCCAGTATAAAGTATAGGTATTTTTCTAGGTGGTAACCTGACTCACTAAATTAGTCATAAATTATATGTTGGCTATTAATTTCTTTTTACATGTAAGCCATGGTCCAACACCATTTAATTTCTGTTCTTATATTTTTCAATAAAGGAAGATTTCTGTAATTGTAATTGCATGGCTGAGAGATATTTAAACATTCTTCTATTTTATTTAATAGAGGCATAAATGTATATCTGTTTAATTCAGGAGTCAAGAGGGTATTGTGGATATAGGGGTCTTAAGTGTCCTTCATTAATTATACTGTGCATGCTCAGATGATTGCTACAATCATCAAAAACAATGCTTTATTATAATGTAGTCATACTGATCTATGATATATGATACAATACTTCTAAGTGTGCTAATGTCCTCTAGATACAATATATGCTGTGATACTTTTTTTGCATAAAACAGTCAGGCATTATATATTCAGAGATTGAAGATCAAGTGCTGTAATATTTCACAAATGAAATATATTTAAAACCTGTTAAAAGGAATTTTCTATAATATATAATATATTATATAATTATACTTCAACACAGAAAAATAAAGGTAGTGTAAATAACCACATATCGGTCTGGTTTAATTTCAAGGAACTTTTAATACATCAACTAGTTTCGACCCATCTCAGTCTTCATCAGGATCATATCAGGGTTATATATACTTGTTCAAAGTGAGACTATGATAGTCTTTAGACTATGTTATATGACACACATACCTTTAGTTAAGATGAAAATATTATTTATAGCAACTATTAATTGTATATCACAATAATTTGCATTATATGGTTTATCATGTGGCTATACTTTAATTCACATACAGAACCACTGTGTGAAAATCTGTTATCATCTGGAAAAAAAAAACGAAAAAAAGAAACCCCCACCTCAAATCAAGAGGTGATGCTGACAAGAAATTCCGGTCCAGTCTCAACTTGACAGCTAATAAACACCACATGCCTGTCAGCAGTTACTTTCATTAAAAGCAGCTTTCTGTTACTTCAATCAATAGGCATGAATGGGCTGCATATATTCATTGCCAGGAAAAACCATGCCAGACAATATCATACCTGGGGCTTTTATAATAATGACATTGATATGCTATAAAGGCATATAGAGCAAGCCTGAAACAACAGGTCTAAAAAACAAACCCAACTACTTAAACATCAAACAAACCCAACAACATGGAGCAACATTTAATTTCAAAAACACTTTTAGCATCATGTTCAATGTGTCAGTGATTAAATGCAAATTGAATAAAAAATAGATAAATTGTGAGACAGCTTTATATTGTTGTCTGGAAGACTGCAGTGTTCTATCAATGCATTAGAATTTATAATTCATAATTAACACAACTGTAACAGTAAGGCTGATAACATTTGACACTAATGAAATGCAAAAGCCTAGCTGATTGGCTCTTTCAGGTCTGTTCTGTGATATATTAGAACAAGTTCTAACATTCCTAAATTAAAGCAATAGCTATAACTGGAGATTAGACGCTAAAAAACTAATTCTAATCTATGTCCTGTCATCTAAATCACAGGAGCAAGTGAAGATTGCTTTGTCATGTAACCATAACTTCTCAAGTTCTCCTTGTAGGGGATTTAAAACTTCTCTCTGACAGTGAAAATTTCCCTGAGAGAAAATTTGAATTTTAGGAAAGCAGATTGGGCCAGTTAGATAGAGACCTGAAAGAAGGGCTCATATTGTTTGACTATGAAACAAATGGAGACTACTTCAGCTTATTTGACATGAATATAAATAGATAGACAGATAGATAATTTTATTCATACAAATTTAAGGCTTATATAGGCCCATATCAGTACAGGTAAAACATTTATAACATATATAGGCTCTTTGAGTTCATCTGATGTGAACTATTGGTATATTGAAACTATTTTAAGCTTATTCGTTTATGCATTTCATGCAGGCTGTTTGAAGTCATTAACCTTTTGAGCTGATTTTGCATGCATATTCTTCTGGAGGTTCTTAAGGCCTATCTCACTTGAGTCTTATGGAGAATCTTTGGGCTGATCTAACAAACATTTAACAAGTCTATCTGAACTTAACTGACTATTCAAAACTAACAAAGTATCACTCTGAACACTGGAAAACATGATATTAAAAAATTTAATTTTGGCAGCTTAGCTAGGTCACAAAATGCTGTTTGGAAAAGATTTCATAACCTTCTTAAATGACTTAATTTCTGCAAATATTGTCAATATAACTTTTACCTGAGTCTCATGATACAATGACTATTGCACATTGACTGCCATGGAATAATTTAGCCACATAACATTAAATTATTAATGCTAATTTTGTTTCTTAAAGATATATAGACATCTACCAATATACATCCAGGGGCTCAGGACAACAAAGATATATCTAAAATATTACACAGAGGAAGATACAACAACTTTACACTGACACATCAATTTATATATTGCCTGGGTGAAATATCTCAATACAGAAATGCACTATACATACCATTATGCCTATATATAATGTAGTGTGAATGCCTTTCATTAACTATAACAATCTTGTATATATTAGTATGCATGAATAGAGAGGAAATTTTTATTCATTCTCTGATCTTAATTCAAACTCATATTGATTTATAAAGAAACTTCTCACAAGACAAATATTTACTATCTCAATGCACTTTAACTGGCATAACTGCATGACACACAAAATAAAAGCCGAAAAGGGAGAAGAAAAAAAGGACACATTTTGTGCCAATTCAAGGTGGCTATTCATTCCTGTACAAATAAAGATGTGTATTATAATATAGTCTAGCTATGAATGAACCTGTACAACTTGTGTCTTTGACATTTTGGATATGAAGAACATATTTTTCACTCTTTTTTTACCTCAGTCCAGAAAGGATTACAGATTTCTTCATTTGCCTAAGTCCATGGAGAGTTATTTATATTTTATTTAACTCGATCAGTATATGAAGAGTTATTTGCATAACTATTCTTTATTTACCTCTGTCCATAAAGATTTACATATTAGTTATTTACCTCTGTCATAAATAGTTACCTATTATTTATTTACCTCAGTCCGTGAAGAATTACATGACTGATCGATACACACAGATGACAAACAACAACAAGACATTGAAATACTGATAAGGAGAAGCAATCTGAGAAATAAACATAATAGGATATCAGAAAGCATACATTCTTCTGCAACAATGTTATATAAATATCAATACAATAAAAACATTATTGACTTTAAACAAATAAACAAACACACAAAACAAAACAATAAAAATGTTTTATAACGTTACATCATCACACATTAAAATAAACCTCAACCACATATAATGTCTGGACATGTACCGATTCTAAAGATTAAATCATACTACATGAAATGATATCAGTTAAAACCATTTTTACATAATATTACAGAACAACAGATTAAACTTTTGTCAAATAAGAACTGATACTACCATAAAAACAAAGGGTAACAACCTTAAGGGCATATATACTGGCACCATAAACATTGTATTTCATGGATCAGATAAACACAGTGGTATCTCCAGCTTATCTTATATTAAAGATATGCCACTGTTACTCTGAGCCCTCCTTCAAAGTGCAGGGTGAAAAGAGGTGTAAAAGGCTTACCCTCTTCATTGCCCTACAGTTGTTAAGAAATTACATGTACACGCTTGCATGGTAACGAATATATACATAACAAAAAATCACATACCGGCATTATTCTTTCACACCCACTTAACATTTAGATTGATATGTAAAAAGGATTCAATCTAGTTCATTAATGGTTTGTATAATATGTGTTTATCTATAATAATTGAGAAAAAAAGAAGTAAATTAGGAGACAAAACTTGCCCCTAAATATCAATATAATATACCAGTAAAACAATGCAAATGAAGAAGAGTGATGAAAATCAACAGCTAACACACCTAGGGGCCGTTTTATTCCTAAGAATGGTAACTTATGGAGTGCTCCTGAGAATTTTCAAGGGGCATTTCATTATTAAATTCTTGGAGCATTTTTAGGAGCATTCTTTAAGTTAGGAGCAAATTGAGGTATGGCTCACTGGCCCGGCTTTCACTAAGCGTCTAGCTTGAGCTGAGATCATGCTCAAACTCAAAATTTCAACTTCAGATTTCAACCCTAATATCATTGCTACTGCACTGAAATTTTGACTGCCAATG
>JAULCC010408862.1:0-11315 GCA_032358795.1 Nuttallia obscurata | reverse complement strand
ACGTATGAAATTATCTTGTCTTACAGACATCACACGAGGTCTTCCTGAACGTGGCCGATCGGCAAACGTTCCCGTAATTCTAACACGTCGAACAAGACGCCGAATCGTCGAACGCGAGACATTACTTGTTCTTGCTTTCGCCCGCATTCAAGCATGGCCAAAACGCGAGCTCTCTCTTCAGAATTTAGCCTTGGCATTCTTAAATACGAATGTTTAATCAAAAAATCTCTGAAGCTGTGATTGTCTATCGACTTGCACATGTAACTGTGTAAAATGTTATCGATTTCACCACGTGTTAAACAAACACGAGGTGCACGTGGAAATCATGAGTAGCCACCGGAAATGGACATCGGGCTGAAAAGAAGCGCACGATTATTTCTTTGGCGTGATTTTCGGTCATTGTACATGTATACAGACTACATTTCACTAAAAGTTCAATAGGTATGAGGAAAATAACGCCAAATTCCGTTGGGGCGTTTTCTTTTGCCCGTCAGTATACCAACGCCTATGCACTATGTGACTGCCTTTCGGCATCCTATGTTCATGGTCAAAACTGGTGGCTAAGCTCTGTCGCCGTATTCTGGGTCTTGAATTTGAAATAAGCGGTTAGCTCTGTAGTTTTTCTCTCCCACATATATAAATAAAGTCTAAAAGCTATGTATCATCTATGGATCCTGCTTAAGAAAAGTTGCTGTTTTAAATATCTAATTTTGGCGACATTTGTGATGAATATCACTATCTTTTTAAAAGCACACTTTAATGAAATTAAAGTTAATGAACTAGGTAAAAAATGATTCCAACAAAATATATAAGAAATGTTTCTTCCAACTACTCATGAATGAGAATGAGGAGGATGTTTTATTCAAACTTAGTAATTCTTTCGCTATCGTGCTCAAGCACGTTTCAACCCCGACCGACAAGACAACGATCATCTATATGTACAAATGCGGATGTTGTTCGTGATTAAATTGTTTTTCTTATATTTTTCACACAGCCTTGGCCTGTATCTGAATTACATTAACCCGTTTTGCCTGCATTCTGGGTTGGATACGACACCTTGAGATTTGAGATTAGGGTGGATGTCTATAGGAGCCCTTGATCTTTGTCTGAACTTTTTGCTTTGCTTATATTCTTCTTCTGATTGCAAGTGTTATATAGGCAGCTGAATTGTGAATTATTTACTTGTCTTGATATTTAAAATGATATGTATTGTTAATAAGCACTTATTTTACCAGTAATATCCATATTTAGAATCTTAAAAATGTTGATAGAACTGTATAGAATCTCATAGAATGTTATAGAAAGAGTTAGAATTTTCCAAAATATTGAGAACATTGGAGATTATTCAAGAGAGCTATTTTTGTCATCAAACTTGTAAACAATTGTTCACATGATCTTATTGTATCCTTAAGTAAACATTACATAAATCTGTACTTTTCTGGAAGCTTCAGTATAGGCATTTAAAGTCTAGAGAAGCTGGGGTTTTCTTTATCTTTGGTTATCTTTCGGTTCAGAGGTTGCATAGAGTTACTTTGTGAAAATTCTGGATTATTCTTTGGATATTATTTAGTGACAAAATCTTTGTGGCTAATTTGAATTTAAGAAAGTGTGGAGATTCAATTAAACAGTGCGCAGGAACTTCCAATAACTGGATTAAAAAGGACATCAAACAGGATCAAAATAATTTCGGATGTTTGGAATTGTGATTTAGGTATTTATATTTTATTTTAACTTTGTATTTTTGAATTAATAAATTTTGTAAAGTTTGTTGTTGACTTTGTCTTTCTAGTTACGTCTGGTTCGTAACAGAAATTAGGGGTTCGTCTGGGAATATTAATTTTGTTAACAAAATAATTCATACATACATTTGTTCTAATTATAGCTTACTTCATTTATTTAACTTTTTTGAAACCAGAAGCAAGCTATCATGTATTTTAATAAGGAAAACCTTTCCAGGGGGAGTTTAATTTGTCTAAGACATCTGATTTGCTCAATCTTGTAAAACAATACTAATTGTCTGATATTAAATTTTCCATGCGTAAACAAGAAATTAAGAACATTTTAACTCAATATTTTATTTATGAGGATATATTTGATGAGAGCGCACTTTCTCTCATTGTAGAATCTTAGTCTAATACTGCACTCAAGGAGCTTGAAATAAATCTTAAATTAGAGGAAATGCCAGAGAGAAAATTTGAAAGACTGTTAGAATTTGAAAGAGAGGAAGAAATAAGACATTTAGAAAGAGAGAAAGAAGAAAGAGAGTGAAAAAGATGAAAAACAGTTAGAATTTGAGAAAGAAAGAGAGGAAAAACGTTTAGAACTTAAAAGAGAAAAAGAGGAAAAACGGTTAGAATTTGAGAGAGAAAAAGAAGAAAGACAATTTCAATTAAGAATGAGAGAATCAGAAGTTAAAAGAACTTATCCTTAACCCTTTCGCCGTTATAGGCGACCTGGTGATTTTGTTTGCAGTCAGTTTGAATCAAGATGAAACACCGAGTAGATCAGCTATTTGACACCCAGGTTCTGTTTTTTAAACAGAAATGCACGAAATATCTACTTTGAACATTCCGACAGACGACAATATATGCAGACGAAAATTATTTGTCGCCGAAAGGGTTATGGATTATAAAGTTAGTTCCAGAGGCTTTTAGGCAAACATTTAGAACTTGTAGAAAAGAAAATGGTCAATCTCATGTAGAATTTTCTAGAACAAAAGAACAGTTATTTGATAGATGGTGTTCGTCTAGGAAAATAGACAAAAAATCATGAAAAATTAAAACTTCTGCGTGTTGAGGAATTTAAAAATTGCATTTATTCAATCTCATTAAAATCAGATCATTTGCGGTAAGATTTGACGTTGAACGGTAGAGGGTCAGGTCACTTTCAGTGACCTCAGATTTTTCCTTTTCGATATATTTAGAAAATTTTGGTTAACCAATCAAAACGTTTGGTAAACCTATCAAAACAGTCCTTACAAACCGCATTCGTCAACTTCAAGAAATTCAGTTCGGCCTATTTTTCCCACGAGGCATGAAAATAACTGTAAAATCATGAAAGTCACGTGCATAAACTGGCAAAGCCGACTTATCTTCTCAAGAGAGGCCCTGACATACTCAAGGGGAATGTTTAATTCATACTTGAACACACACAAAAGATGACGGTAAATCAAAACCCAATATAATAAAGAAGTTTACCGCATTCAAAATAACTTCTAAGCTGTAAATTATAAATACTTCAGTAAAGTATTAGAGATAAAACTCGGGACTTTTGCTAATGTTAAAACTGAATTAATTGCAGTTTACACACAACTGCATCACTTCAATATTACGAAACTGTGTCGTATACTATACTGATAATCATTGTAAAACTGTTTCATGATAGAAGTTTGACCACGGGCTAGATAGGTCTCTAAAAACATATACAATTTCCTGGCTCATGCAGCGAAATAAAATCTAGTCTGCATAAATGTATGTAACTTTTTTTCTCCTTAGATTTTACGTTTTCATTCCAATAGCACACTGCCAAATTTGTTTTTCAAATTGTAATGTATATTACCATATGACCCAATACGTTTACAATGAAATATGTTCACTGGGTTATCAAAAGACTCAAAGGATTTGATGGTGGTACTAAGTAGTTGATTAGTGAAAGAGTCAGTCAGTATTTATCTGCTGGGCATGTATTTTATTTGTTTGTTCGGCACCTAGACTTAGACTGTGTGATTGCAAAAAGCAGGCAGTGGTTTCCAAGCCTAGACAAAGTTCAATACATGTGCCATAAATGGGAGTAATGCCTGTTTGCAGCTGACTTTGTGTTATCTTAATAAAATACTAGACGCCTAAAACGTAGAGAATTTCATTTCATTGCTACTCTATAGAATGTGTTCTGTTTGAATAAAATATTTTATTGTCCATTACACCTGCCACATAATTTACTACCCCTGATCTGGGTCTACGATATTTACCAATGACCCTTTTAAGGAAAATAGAAACAGATGTAAACGACATAAACAGACAAATAACCATTGTTGAAATTTTGTTCCCCATTTAAAATGTAACCCTGGAGCCGCTGTTTTTCTTAATACCAGTATAGCACGGTGGTCTAGTGGTAAGACGCAGGACTCAGGATCGAAGGGTCCTGGGTTCGAATCCCGCCCGGGCCGTCGGCTTTTTCTGGGCAGAAAATTAATCCCACATGTGCCTCATATGTGCCAGGTGTATAAATGGGTACCTGTGGAGGTGTAAGCCAAAGTGCCGTGGCTGCAATTTGCGCCAAGTGTTAACGGCCGACTTACAACCTGATGATCGGGGCACACTATGTAAAATAGGGAAGAGATGATATTGTAAGCACTTTTGAACGTATGTTCCATATGAAAAAGGGTGCTATAAAAATGTGGTAAAAAAAAAAGGATCCGACTGTCATACTTTTCTTGAATTGTTGGCGTAACTTGCTAAGTCGCACTTGGTTGCACACGAATGTCTTTAATCCGAACACTCGCAAGTTACCCGATTGCGTTTCACTTTCAGAACTGTGTAAGTAACGATTTGATTGGCTGATCGGAAAATCAGCTAAAGGCCTCTAACAATTGTTCAACGTCAGATCTTACCGGAAATGGCATGGATCTGATTTTAATGAGATTGACATTCATTCTGATGTTAAGTCATTCTTAGATGAAAAACAGGCAGAAACGTTGGACGAGACAGCTCGTTTGGCCGATGAATATACCCACAAACTTTCATTTGTGAATTAACCGAAACCAAATGTTTCACACAATGATTTTAAAGTAACTTACAGTAATCATTCTAGTCTGCAGAGTCAGCCTAGTGCACCAAAATAGAGATCATTCAATGACAGCAAAGGTCAGAATCCCTTATCTCAACCAACATGTAATTATTGTAAGAAAACTGGTCACATTATTTCAGATTGCTTAACTTTAAAAAGGAAGCAACAACAAAATGATAAAGCTAAACCTACAGATCTCACCACTTTAAGGTCAAAACCTCAGTCTTGCATTGAGAATCAATTAATTGCCAAGGTTAGAGATCCAAAGACTAATTCTATTATGGAGATTTATGAACCACTTTTGGATGGTTTTTTATCACAAGGTGATACTTGTGCATATTCCCCTATTAAGAGATACAGGAGCTTGTCAATCTCTAATTTTTTAAGATAGCCTGCCTTTTGTTGTGAAGACTTCTTCTGGAACAAGTGTTCTCATTCAGTGAGTAGAGTGTGAAAATTTTAATGTCCCTTTCCAATTTGCATACTATTAATTTAGTCTCAGATTTGATTACTGGACCTGTGACTGTTGGTATTATACCTTTTTTTACCTTTCAAAGGTGTTTATTTATTGCTAGACAATGACTTAGCAGGAGATAAGGTTGTGGTTAATCAATTTGTAACTGACACATCAAATATGAATCAAATCCCTGACCCGATTGGGCAGGAAATTCCTGACCTTTACCCTTCTTGTGCAATTACTCGAGCTATTGCCCAGAAAGTCATTCAGAATGACCAATTGACAGATATTGACTTATCTGATTCTTTCATAGGTCAGATTTTTGATAAGGCTGATACACCTTTAACCCCTAGTCTGTCTGAATCTCAGTCAGACTTGTCAATGCCTGATCAGTCACCACAGTCAAAAGACCAAGGTTATGACTAACTGTCAAGGACACATCTTATCCAGGAACAACATAATGATACTGCGATGCTGAAACTTTTTCATAGGGTTTTGAATGAAGATGAAACAAGACCAAGTCTGTTATTATAACAAGAATGGGACTTTAATGAGAAAATGGCTACCGCTCGATGTTTCAACTAATGATGTCTGGGCTGTGCACGTCCAAATTGTGGTTCAAAAGACATACCGCAATGAAATACTCAGTTAAGTGCATGAAACACCCTTGTCAGGTCATTTAGGTGTGAAAAAAACCTATCAAGATTCTTAATCATTACTTCTGACCTGGTATTAAAACAGGTGTCTCTAGGTATTGCAAAACTTGCCATATTTGTCAGATGGTAGGAAACCCCAATTAGAAAATACAAAAGCTCACTTGGAGCCCATTCCTGCTTTTGATGAACCTTTTACTAGGATCTTAATAGACCTTTTTTTGGTCCATTACCTAGAACCAAGTCAGGTTCTGAGTATCTTTTGACAATAATGCGTGCTTCAAATTGCTTTCCAGAAGCCATTCCTTTTAGGAATATCAAGACCAAAACAATTGAAAGACCCTTGTGAAATTTTTCACATTTGTTGGTCTACTAAAGTCAGTTCAATCTTACAAAGGATCCAATTTTATGTCTGGGATTTTTCAACAAGTAATGCTTGAAGCAGTATAGGTCTTCAGCTTATCCAGAAATCAAAGGTGCACTATAAAGATTTCACCGAACATTGAAAAATATGATAAGGTCATACTGTTTTGACACTGAAAAGGACTTGGATGAGCGCATCCATTTACTGTTTTTGCAGCAAGAGAGTCTATACAAGAATCTCTTGGTTTCAGTCCATTTGAATTAGTTTTTGGACACTGTACGTGGACGGCTTAAATTATTGATAGAGAAAATTCCCTCTGACGATTGAATTTCACTGAATTCGCTGAAGTACGTTTCTGACTTTAGAAATAAATTGTCAAAGGCATGTGAACTGGCTCGTTCAAATCTCAAAGTCACCGAAAGCAAAATAAAAACAATATATGATGAAAATGCAATAGAAAGAAGTTTCAAGCCTGGTGATAAGGTCATTGCTCTTTTGCCTATAACCAGGAAAACCTTTACAAGCTAGATACTTTGGTCATCATACACTTGACAAAAAATTCAGTGACTTAAACTATATTATAAAAACACCTGGGAGGCGTAAGCAAAAAAAAATGTGTCATATAAATATGTTGAAAGAATATATTGATACAAATAGCTCAATTTCAACACCTGTAACAGTGGTTAGCTCTTTTCAGCAGGAACATTGAATTCAAGAATAAGGTCATAAATTTTGTGAGAAGTTTGAAAATTCTGATCCTGATTCTGCAAAATCACAAACCTCAGACATTTTGGGAAATTAAGAACAGAAACATGTACACTTGGAGCCACAAAAAAGCGGAAATGAAACAACTAATTCAGGCGTATGAGCACTTATTCCCTAACATCCAAACAAGAACTTCTATGATTCATCATGATGTTATTATTGAAAACTCCACACCAATTAAACAACATCCTTACAGAATGAATTTAGTTAAACAAGAATATCTCGGAAATGAAGTGAAATATCCTTTGGACAATGACTTTATTGAAACCAGTCAAAGTAATTACAGTTCACCATGTATATTAGGGCCGAAATCTGACAAAACATACAGAATGTGTACAGACTTTCGTAGAGTGAACTCTATCACCAAATCAGATCATTTTCCAAAACCAAGAATAGACGACTGTATTGACTGCGTTTGAAAAGCAAAATATGTTCTGAAAGGATTCCGGCAGATTCCACTTACTGAAAGAGCTAAGGAGATCTCTGCCTCCGTTACACGTGATGGCTTATATCAGAACAAGGCCATGCCATTTGGAATGAAAAAAGCGCCGACTACATTTCAACGGGTTATAACATGGTATTCTCGGATCTACATGGTTGTGAGGCCTACATAGACGATGCCATTATCCACACGGACAAATGGGATGGTCATCTAAGAACAATCAGAGAATTCTTTTAACGGCTAACAAGTGCCAAACTGACAATTAATCTTGCAAAAAGTGAATTTCGTCATGCTACTTTGACATTTCTAGATCATATTGTGAGACAGAGTCAAGTTAAACCTATCGATGCTTAGGTTATTGCTTATCTCTGAATTTCCTGTACTTCTTGTAAGAGACAACTGATGCGTTTTCTTGGTATGGATAGTTATTAAAGACAATTTTGTCACAACTTCTCTAAACTTACAGAACCTTTAACAAATTTGTTAAAGAAAGGAACAAATTTGTGTGGAAAAACAAATGTCAAAATGCAGTAAAAATTTTCTTAGCACCAGATTTTGACAAACCATTTAAATTGGCAGAGGATGCCAGTGACATTGGTGCAGAGGTTTTAATGCAAGAGGATAACACTGGAGTAGAGCATCCAGTTTGTTATTTTTCTAAAATATTCAACAATAGAAAAGAGTGCCTTGCACTTATTCTTGCAATTCAGCATTTTGAAGTTAACAAGAGTGCCAGTGCTGCCACAATATACGCCGCCACAAAATATAAAGATCAAGAGGGCCCTTTTAATTATTGCTTTTAACATTTTTGTAAACATAAGCTCAAAATTAAGTCTGTAAGATCAGTTAGACAGAGCTAGATCAGTATAGCAGTATATTTGCGATATTCAAACCGCTAAATTGCCGTTACATGCACATCAACCAATTATAGTAATGCTACTAACCAAGTTATAAAAAGATTCAGTCAGAAACGTAGAAGGAGTTGTGTTCACATGGCTTCAATATCAATCAGCTAAAGAGACTAAGTTTCAAGGGACACACATTTTGCAAAAATCGATGGACAAGAAAAATCACCTCTTCATGCACATCTACCCAGTAACGTAATGCCACTGACCAAAGTTTGAAAAGATTAAGTCAGAAACGTAGGAGTTTTAAGGGACAAATATCTTACAAAAATCAATGAACTGGGAAAGTGCCGCTCCATGCACATCTACCCATTATAGTAATGACATTGACCAAGTTTTGAAAAGATTTATTCAGAAACAAAGGAGGGGTTGTGTTCACAAGGCTGCAATATCAATCAGCTACAGAGGCTTAGTTTCAAGTGACACAAATCTTGCAAGACTCAATGAACCGTAAAATCGCCACTTTATGCACACCTACCCATTACTGAAATATCAATCAGCTACAGAGACCAAGTTTCAAGGGACACAAATCTTGCAAAAAATCAATGAACTGAAAAAATACTGCTTCATGCACATTCAGAAACAAGGGAGGAGTTGCGTTCACAAGGCAGCAATACCAATCAGCTACAGAGACTAAGTTTCGAGGGACACAAATGTTGCAAAAATCAATGAACCGGATAATAACCACTTCATGCACATCTACCCATTATAGTCACGACATTGACCAAGTTTTGAAAAGATTCGTTTAAAAACAAAGGAGGAGTTGCGTTCACAATAAATGGACGTACGGACGTACAGACGGACAGACGATGAAGATGACGCCAATATACGACCGCCTCCGGCGTATAAAAACAAAAATCAGAGATAACTGAGATGGAGCTAATTGTTGCAAGAATTTGATATTGAAATTAGACATATAAAAGGGAAAGACAACGTTATTCCCGATGCTCTTTTCCGTGTCAGAATCTTGATGTATTATATTTTATGTTTGAATGAAAATATGCAATTATTGATTATATATATCTTTTATTTAGTGTTTTATAATGTTTAGTTGTTTATAGTGTGAACTTGCTAATGTGTTATGGTTATCGCAAGAATTCTCCCAATAAACATTGTATTAGTACTGACTAAAGAAAAAACATTACATATTTTCCTTTTTTGAAGAGGTGAAGTGTTATATAGGCAGATTGTTTGTGTTATATACTTGTTTTGATATTTTAAATGATGTGTAATGTTAATGAGTACTTATTTTACCTGTTATATCTATAAATAGAATCTTTAAAAAGTTGATAGAACACTATAGAATGTTATAGAAAGATTTAGAATTTTCCAGAATATTGAGAAAAATGGATATTATTCAAGAGAGCTATTTTTGTCATCAAACTTGTAAACAATTGGTCACATTTGTCCTCAAGTAAACATTACATAATTTTATACTTTTCTGGAAGCTTCAGTATAGGCATTTAAAGTCTAGAGAAGCTGGGGTTATCTTTATCTTTGGTTATCCTTCGGTTCAGACTTTACATGGAGTTACTTTTTGAAAATTCTGCATTATTCTTTGGAAATTTTAGTGACAAAATCTTTATGGATTATTTCGATTTGAGAAAATGTGGAGATTTATTTTAAACAGTGCTCAAGAACTTCCAATAACTGGATTAAAAAGGACATCAAGCAGGATCCAAATAATTTGGGATATTTGGAAATATGATTTAGTTGTTTATATTTTATTTTAATTTTGAATTAATAAATTTTGTAAAGTTTGTTGCTGGCTTTGTCTGTCCCGTTACGCCTGGCTCGTAATACAAGGCATAAATGTTGTTATTATATTATAAACTGATGGAAAAAGTTAAGCAAGTTTTTTACGACGTTGGTTTTCGTCTATAAATCAATGTGACTAAAACGTTTCCGTATTGATTAATTGTGCCCATCCATTGACAGCATGGTTTCACTTATTTTAAACTACATCATTAATGTTAGCGTGAAACGTAACTTTAACGAAAAACACGTGCTGTATGTGCACAGCAAAACGGACGATCCTTCGCGGGTCACAAAGTACACAATTCGATAACTTTCTTATCGTAAGCACAAAAAGTGAGAAAAAAATCTTTGAAAATCAATGATGAGACGTCGGCATGGAAAGAGCAACGTCAGAGAGCTGGCATGTCGGCAAGAGACGTTGCTCGGCATTTCCATTGCTACGAATCGACAATATGTCGACTGAGGAACAGATTTCAGCAAACTGGGAACGTCCCGGACCGACCAAGATCAGACACTTGTAAAACCACGCTGCGGGAAGACCGTTTTTTCACAACGTCATCTCGACGCAATAGATTTTTTTTATAGTCGAAAGTTACGTCGTTTGTTGAGGAATGCTACTGGCATAAAAATTTGCGACAGAACGGTAAGAAATAGGTTACTCACCGCTGCATTGAAAGCTTGCCATCCCTACGTTAGCAATCCGCTGACGTTGAGACACCGTGAAAGAAGACGCCAATGGGCCAGGATTCATCAGAACTGGACTCGCAGGCAATAGCGTGACGTTCTGTTTTCGGACGAATCGAGGTTATGTGCCATTTGCTGATGGCAGGGTTCGAACTTGGAGGAGACGAGGGGAGAGGCTGGACCAAGATAATGTCTTCGAACGAGGCCGTAATGGGGGTGGTAGCGTGATGGTTCGGGCGGGCATACATGATGATGGGAAGACATATCTCGTCATAGTTCCTGGTAATCTCACTGCTCAAAGATACTGTGACGAATTCATCGAGCCTGTTTTTGTACCATATTTGCAACAACGAAACGTTGGGATTTTCCAACATGATTATGCCCGTCCACACACTGCGAGGCATACTCAGAACATTTTACGTACCCATAACGTCAATGTGCTGCAGTGGCCTGCAAGATCACCGGATCTCTCTCCCATTGAGCACTTATGGGACCACTTAGG
>JAULCC010408751.1:0-11316 GCA_032358795.1 Nuttallia obscurata | reverse complement strand
CTTGCATGGGATTGAAACCGGGTCATGTTGGATGAAAAAGTGGGTCACTAGGTCAATTCTTAGAAAATGGTTCTAAACACTATATATGTCACATTTTCAGCCTATCTTTTTTTATGTAGATTTGTCAAATCGTTTGTTATGATAATATCTTGCAAGAAATTGTCAATGGTTCATGTTGGATAGAAAAAAATTTCAGACTGTTTTTAATGCAGATTTGTCAAATTGTTTGTTATGATAATACCTTGCAAGAAATTGAAACTGGGTTAATTTGGATAAAAACGTAAATCACTGGGTCTAATCTTAGAAAATATTTCTTAACACCATAAATGTCACATTTTCAGCCTATTTTTATATAGATCTAACAATTTGTTTGTTATGATAATGTCTGATGAAATTGTAACTGGTTCATGTTGGATAAGAAAATAGGTCAATAGGTCAGATCTTAGAAACTATTTTCTAACACTAAAGAGGTTACATTTTAAACCTGTTTTTGATGCAGAGTTGTCAACTTGTTTGTTATAATAATATCTTGCATGAAATTGACTCTGGTTCATGTTGGATAAAAAGTAGGTCACTAGGTAAAACCTTAGAAATTATTTCACAAGGTTATAGAGGTTACATTTTAAACCTGTTTTTGACGAGATTTGACAAATTGTTTGTTATGATAATATCTTGCATGAATTTGACTCTGGGTCATGTTGGATAAAAAGTAGGTCACTAGGTCAAATCTTAGAAATTTATCTCCAACTTGGTTTCCGGATGATAACTTTAGTTTGAGATGGAATATTTTCATGAAAATTGGTCAGAATGTTTATTTTGATTACATCTCACATGTAATTCAAACTGGGTCCTGTTAGATGAAAAAGTAGGTCACCAGGTCAGATCTTATATAATTTGTATAAACACTGTAGAGGTCACATTTCTTACCCTTATTTTGTTTGTTTACATTTATTTAGTTGTTAAGGAGTTATCATACATAAAAATCAACTTTATCAAAAGTTTTATGCCTGCATGCTGTCATGAGTTTTTTCTAGTATCTGTTGTAGTATTTGTTTTTAATCATATAATCACACAACTCCTAACTAACTTGCTTTTAGCTTTTAACTTTTCTTAACTTTTTACTATTCCTACCTGTATACTCAGAGAATTTATGATATTTACAATCTTATGTATTGAAAAATCTGGTTTTCGTGGTATGGCCACATTTCTTGGTGTACAAAGATTTTGTCACAAAAAATAATGCTGGCTATATCATTGCCATTTATTAAAATGTCTTCTTCAAACTTTCAAATGATATTGCTTATGATAACAGGGTCATGATGCAGCAAACTTCTGTAGGTCAATGTCATATCTAATAGATTTACCGGTATACCCTTTTCGTAGTAAAAATTTGTCATGAAAACTTAACATTGGCTTTAACTTTGCCACTAAAAAACTTCAAACTTTTAAATTGTATTGCTTATGACATCAGGCTTGTGATGCCACCAAACTCTGTAGGTCAAAATCATATCTGACAGAGTTATTCCCCCTTTTTTACCTAGATTTTTGATTTTCTGAAAAGTGCAAAAGGGCGACACACAAGTTTACTGAACACCCGTCTAGTTTGTTTTTTGTTTTTTTTTGTTTTTTGTTTAACTTTTATTCTGTTTATTGTTTTTTATTTCTATCTGTGTTCAACTTACACCAATGTTAAGTAGAACATGTCTGTCACCCTCAGTCAAACATATGTTATCCTTTTTTTTTTTACCTGACACGCAATATCATTCATGTACAAGTAAACTTGCAGTAAACAGACGACATCATAACTACCTTGTATCTCAACTAACCAAATTACTTTTTATTGCAGAAATACATGGGCCAGAATGAAACAATAAGGGGTATTCGGTGTGACAAATGGAGGGCCTGTCTATACTGGCCACAACTGCAGTCAAATTTCACCCTGGACTACTATTTCACAGGTAATAGCCATGTTTACCAACATCAGTCAAATGTCACTCTTACAGAATAAATGAAGGGCTTGTCTATAACAGCCATAACTTCGATCAAATTTCACCCTGGACTACTATTTCCCAGGTAGAAGCCATGCTTATGAACACTTAAGTGAATTATTACTATTAAGAATGCTTCCTTTTATTGACTGTAGGAATATTGCAGATTTACAAAAAGCAAGCCAAAAAAACAAACCTTGAGCTTTGACTTTCTGATTCCCAAATCAATCATCTACTGACCATAACATCATTCTGATATATTGAAATTTTGTCAAAAGTAGCCATAAAGACATTTATGATATAATTATAAAAATATTATTTGATCTCTGTGGTGGAGCAAAAAACCCTCCTTATAGACAATATTTTTCTGCTTTCAAAATAACATTTCTAAGGAAAAGATGCACTTCAGCTAGAATTGTTATTTTTCAGCAATTGTATGACATTTAAAACCTTTCTTAAAGTGTTATGGAAAGCTCAATTTATCTTTGATTGAAAGTTAAATGCTGTGTTGATTTCTATGTTTGGTTTTAGTTGACAATATTTTTCTACATGGCAAATGTCTGTTGTTTTTTTAAAATCTTACTTCACCAAGTGTACAATGTTCAGTAAGTAAAGAGGGAAGTGGAAGCCCTGTGAAGAGACCTTCTGTCAAATATGCTCAACAGCATATTAATCAATCAATCAATCAATTTATTGTAAAAATATAAATATTATTAATGGAAATCAAAAATAATATCTTGAACAAAACTGATAGTTTTAAGTATTCATTATTTTTAAACTCTATGCTGCATTATAACAAAAAATGACAATGGCAGGCTAGTTTAAACATATTTTTATTTCAGAAACGTAAAACAAATAATATTACACATAGATCTAAATAATGGACTGATATGAAATTTTGCTGATGTGTACTTGTATAAGTTGTAAAGAAATATATAGATGCCTTGCATCCTGTCTGACATTTGATATAATTCCAGCACAAAATTGGCTTGATCCAATTATGACGCCACAGATTCCCGTGCGTGCACATGCTTTTGGCGTCCAGCTACAAGGGGATGGCACCCTCAGAAACTTCTCACACTTCTACGACTATGTTGACTTTCGGACGGTATTACCAGATGACACTTCTATTTTCCAGGTACAACATCATTCAAGCACTTTTCCTCCAAAGAAGATTTTTCTTTAAAGTAGTAGTTTACAAGACATATTAACAATATTGCTATATGAACAACACAAGAAAAACTGTTCAAGTGTCAAAGTGTACACAATAAGCTCTCATAGTTCTCCTTTATATAATTGTATAATTTATATCATTGGCCACAATGCTCATCATCTTTTTACTGGTGAAAACCTGTCCTTTAATCATCAATGCCACTTAAACCAGCAAGAGGTCAGCTGCATTTTGCATTTCCACACTCCTTTATAATATCAAAAGTCTGTGTAAGTGTTTTATTGAGCTACTCATAAATTTTGCATCACTGCCTGTAACTTATAGGTGATGTTGACATTATTTTCACTGCATGCAGAAATGGCATCATTAGATGTTTTTGTTTACACTTAATCTCAGCAAAGTGTTTGGAAATGTATCTAACACCAATGACATTTTGGTGTCATGCTAACAGCATACTAACCTTTTCAGTGCTGAATTGTCGTCTGCTGGAAAAGTTTTAGTCTACCAAAACTCTAAAATTTGCCTTTTCTGTGTAATTTTTCAAAAGTAAAAATCTGAGTGGCAAACAGTTTGGATCTCAGATCAGATGCCGCATTTTGCTGTGGCTGATCTAGATCCAAAATGTTTGCAAAGGTAATCCCTAATAGGGTCCAGCACTGAAAGGACTAAAAGGGTTGTACAGACAACAATGAAAAATAGTTTTCTTATACATTGATAGGAAGCTCATTGGATTAGTCACAGACTGAATTTTAGTCTGTCCCATTCTGTTATATATTATTTTTTATGGAAAGTATTTAGAATGTGTTATAAGCATAATCAGGAATATATTGACATCATGTTCTTCTTAAATGTAGAACAACTAGTTATGAAATGTTTATATCCTCTGACTTGATTGAAAATTCAAGAAGAATTAAAAAAGTTCTTGATAAATTTGTTCTATTCATTCAAACATCAATTTAAAATGTTAAAACCCTTTAAATAGTAGACTGCAATGTACCTCAGATCTTTGACTGCAAGTCACCATAATTTCAAGTTATTTTGTTTATTGTATTAAATAACTTCTGAATTGATCTGATTGATTGGAGAATCCACCTATTGTTTCCTAAAAGCTGGTAATTCTGCAGCAAGTAAAATTCCAAAGATATCAATTCAATATATATACTTTTTACATTTCTAGAAAGTTCAAAGCTTAAGCTATATCTGCCAGGTTTTTTTTTTAAAAATTTGCAATGCATTTGCTAAATATTGTTAGTAGAATTTATCTAGTAACAATGTTTTCTCTGAATTCACCATTTGATCCAAAAATAAAGTGATCAGGACTGATTTTAACATGAGTATTTGATATGGACTTTTAAATGAATGAGCTCTAAGATGATGTTATTTATAAAAGGAGCAAAGTTTTATTTGCTACAAATGCATAAATCTAAGTGTGTACATGATATTTTGAGGGCCTGTGTAGTTACTTATCTCTGTATTCTATGTGTCTCTGCTTTGATTGAAATTGGTAATATGTACAACTAGCTTTCATCTATTTTAAATCTCCTTCCACCTTCTTAACCCTGAGCCTGCTGAACAAATTGACATCTGCTAAAACTGTCGTCTGCCTAGATTTTAAAATTCATCAGAATCGCCCAAAATTTGGAGAAATAATTGGACGAGGGTCAAGTTACTCTGTGTCTAATCTGGATCCAGGCTGTTTGCATATTCTATCAGGGTGGCCCTTAGCAGGCTAAAGGTAAAAGTAGTATGACTGTGCAGATACTGTGTAGAAAATTTCATGCGTGGGAAAGCACACCATTAAGTATAAATAACCACGTACATGCACCATGAAATGAGGCATTGGCAATGTCAGTGGCCAATATAAGCTGAATAATATGTTTTGACACTACCATGGAAGATGTAACATTTGTTCATAGAATCAGACAATAAAATTGATCCATCTTATAGTTTGACACAATCTATTTCTTGTAGCTTTGTTTATTGTTCTTTTGTTCTTGTTTAATTCCAGACACCAAAAGGTATTGTTTGTCCAGGAAGAAAGATTACAAAGAATCTAACAGCACTTCCAGACTTTTATCATTACAGACAGGAAATAATTCAGGCCGGAAGTAACAAAGTGTTTCAGGCTGATGTAAGTACACCATGTACAGGAAACTGGGTGTAATTCAGTTATATTTACAACCGCCTATTAACTTCTGTACAGAAAATGCAGTTCATTTTGCGTAAACCATACAACCTTTCATGACATTTTAGTAGGCTGAGTCTAGAATAAAGTACATCGATTATTGGGCATAACGAAAGAATTATCAAATTTCAAATAAAATCTCATAACACAGATAAATAAAACTTTTTTGTTTTCAGTTAGTAAAAAATGACAGTAAATGTTAAGAAAATACTGGTATAAATCTCTATTTTCTTCATTTTATCGAAACTGTTTTATGTGCAGTTGTATATACTAACAGCGAGTTAAACTAACTACACAACAACCTATTCCAAGCTACAAAACCAACCCGCGATGGTCCCCTTTTAAAGCTAAAACTTCAAACTTTGTGTGTGGTTTTGGTTATATAAAGATTGAAAACAACTTGCAAAAATGTAAATATAAGCATTGAATGATGGTCTGTGTATGTTCATACAATATGAACGCAATGGGTGATGCAGCAAATTTACCATGAAGCACTGAAGCGCAGGCGTGCTTCATGGAATTTCCCGCATCACAAATTGCATTCATATTGCCTGAGCGCGAACAGATATGAACAGATTATATGTTACAGCCTAACACTGGTATCCTTTATCATTTTATCAAAATACTGAGCAAAAAATTGTTTAAAAAGAAATTATCATGCAACGCTCATGCACCATTTCTCTCTCTCTCTCTTTCTCTCTCCCTCCTCTCTCTCTCTCTCATGGCAGTAATTTCTTTTTACATTATATGAAACAAGTCTTTTGAAAAATCAGGTTTTATGTTTTACAAAGGGTGCTTATGTGGAAAGACTTTCCTATAACCCAATATCATGACATTATGCCTGAACCATTTTATCCATTACCTGCTAAATATTCATTACTGAATATGTGATTTATGTTTATTAATGAGCATAGCAATTTAACTTATGACTGTGTAGTTTTCTGAAAATGCTTTTCTGTTACAATTAAACAGTTAAGAACCTGATCATGATAAGTGTTATGTGGTACCTGACTGCACCATTTTTACATTATTTTAACCCTTAGCCTGCTGAAAAAATTGACGTCTGCTGCAGATGTCGTCTGCTTGGATTTTAAAATTCATCGGACTCGCCCAATATTTGGAGAAACAATTGGTCGAGTGTCAAGCAGCTTGGATCCGAATTAGATGCCGAGTTACTTGGCATCTAATCTGGATCCAAGCTGTTTGCATATTCTATCATGGTTGCGCTTGGCAGGCTAAGGGTTAAGTCATGACCAGAGGATAAGGGTTAACAGTAAAAAAAAACTCAGACAGAAATACCTGTCAAAGTAAAAGTTCTATATTTGTGCATAAAAAGCTCATATGTTAGGTACTTGGAGGACATTTAAATTCAATTTTTATTGGTTCAATAATGTTGTAAACCAGTATTTCATTTTGTTGTCTTTTTCTCCTGAAGAGCTTAAGTTAGTTCAAAAGTAAAACTTAAGTAAAAAATTGTAACATTGTTATATAGGTAGAATTCATTTATACAGCAATTCATTTTTGTCAACTATTACTGGTACAAAATAAATATACTTAGAATTTTTTTTCATAATTCTGCTAGATGTACTAGATAGAAATAATAAAAACTATAATGTTCTCACTTTTAAAGTGAAAATTGTGATATTCTAACCCTAGCCTGTCCTTGTTCCACATATGCATAACAAAACTTGCAAGTGTGATTTTCATTAAGGACTTCTGCAAATTGTGAAGGGTCCCTTTTTCTAACTCAGTCCAAAATTGTGAATAAATCTCTTTATGGCTACCATTTTGATAAAGAAAAAAGTCGCTGTATTTCATGAAGGACATAAGTATGATTCACACTTTGAGGAAAAGTGTCTGGGATGAAAATATGTGTAGCATTTCAGCATGTGTCGTATATGTGTTGTAAATGTTCCAACAAGCTAAATATATAAAAATATGTTGAATGAATATTGATTAAATATAAATCTATGCATTTGTGTTATACAATATTTGATTTGAGATGCTTTTAGCTCCAAAACAATATTGATTTGAATAAACTTGCTTGAAAAAGAATCTTGGAATCAAACATTTTTTGAGCTTCTGACATAACTGTCAGTGAAATTTTTTACCTATTCAAAAATTATGTGATCAATTGTTTACACACTGGATTCTTGGATAATATCTGTTTGTTATATATATATATGGTGTATATAGTATATGAATAATTGCACTGAAATGCATACCTGATAGATATGTATTTGTATATTGTATACCCACCCCTCCCTCCTCACCATTACCTAACAAAAACTTAAGAAAGCTACATTTTCTGTTTAGGTGTGGTATGACAAGGCTTACAGATATGTCCGATATGACTACAGAACTGTGCAGGAAGTGGCTCCCCTTAACACTCTGGATCCCATCACAGAAATACATGATTATAACTATGGTAAGATGCATGCAATTTTTTGTCTAACAAAAGTAATATTGGAAAAGAGAAACAGAAGGAAGCTTTTAGGAAGCCATATCTGTCCATAACATTAACTGGAGAAAAGCTTTGAATTCTCAGTTTCCATAGAACTTTCATTTCCCTTTTGATATAATATGAGACAAAACAGATCTAGCCAACCATCAATACTTGAATGGTGTAGATATAGTGTAATAGTATGATATGAAGTCTGATATTTACTCTACATCGATGATGGAAGATGGTAAAAAGTATTTTTGTAGATGACACATGCCAGTAGATGGTTAAAAATTTGTTTGTTTGGAATTAAACGTCACTTTAACAGTATTTCAGTCATATTGCGATGTCCAGCTCATTACAGGTGGAGGAAGACCCCAGGGACCTCTGTACACTATTTCAGGCACAGAGTGCACTGGGTAGAACCATCGTAGATGGTTAACAATGGTTAAAACACTTGCTTGTTGATGATGGAAGTATTGCAAAGTATTTTTTGTTGATGATGGAAGTATTGCAAAGTAGTTTTAGTTGATGATGGAAGTATTGCAAAGTATTTTTTGTTGATGGTTTACGTATTGTAAGATGCTTGCTTGTAGATAGCAGAGTAGTGTCGTGCAAGAATAGTTCTTGAACGTTAAATAGCCCAAATTCTTGAATGAAAGGATTAAGAGCTGTTCTTAAACAAAGAACTGTCCTTAATCATTGTCAGTTCTCTTGAACATGTTCGTTCAAGAACAGCTCTTGAATTATGCTGTTCAAGAACAATTCTAGACCATGTAAGTTCAAGAACAATTCTTGATTGTTTGAACTTATAAAGAATGTTCTTGATTTTTTCAAGAACTGTTCTCAAACTGATATCAGTTCCAAAATTGTTCTTGAACACAAAAAGTTCTTGAACTATATATTCCATGCAATCATGGATTGTTATGTTCAAGAACAGTTCAAGACAAATCCTGAGTCATGTCCACATGCTGGCAATTCAAAAATGATTGTCCTTTCATTTGGATACAAAAGTTGTTTCAATATTGAAATTCAAACTGTATTTCATCTACTATAATTGATTGAAGTACACAAATCGGGTCAGACACTCATCATACATACAAATATTAAACATGTTTGATTAAACTGCCACATTTACTGTATATCTTTCCATTAGCTTAAGTAAATCTCTTGTGAGTTCATTTTGCACTGTGTGTCATCAAATAAAAGATTAGAAAAATACTTGAACAAGAAAAGACAACATAACATCATTGCTTGATAGAAATAAATAAATTAGTCAAACATTTCAAATCATCAATCCCAAAACACATCATGTCTACCACTTTAAACGTCTGCCATTTTGAATGCCATGTGACAATACAACATCATAAGCATTTTACAAAAGACTTATTCAAAACGACTCACATGGTAAGTTTCAAAGATAAAGTTACTTCATCAATTAATGATAAGCACATGCTTTTATACCACAAAAAGTCTCTTGACTGTTGATAAATGTTTTGGTAAAACAGTCCCAGTGTAGAGTGAAGTACAATTCAACAACCTATTAAGGTCTTGACATGTTCTTAATGTCTTCCTGGAACATTTTATGAACAATTCCAGAACGTAATAAGCTCTTGGCATGGTCTTAATGTGTTGATAGAACATGTTGAGAACAATTCAAGAACTGTTCATAACATTGTTAAAGTACTTTTCAAGAACTTAAGTTCTTGAACTTCTATGAAGACCTGTTCAAGCACAGTTCTGGAGAGGACTTAAATAGGCTTCTCCTGTTGTCCAATCCATTTCACTGAATAAAATATTGTATAAACCAAGCACAGTTCAAGAACTGTTTCCATCTGTTCAAGAACTGTTAAGAACTGTCCTTGAAGGTAATAACTACATTTTGCAACAGTTCCTTCACAGGCTAATTTTAGACCATTACATCATATGCTAATTCAAAATAAAAATTCCAAATCCAAGTGGTATGAAAAAGTTCTTTTAGCAAACTGAGTAGACCCTGATCAGGCATTGGAGTGAAGAGTTGACTAGTGTCAGTAAACAAATATTTTCTCTTGGATAAGGTGTGAGCTACATTAAGAACCAGGTAACAGGCAACTGTGTGTCATCAGCTATTAGCAACAGGTCATTTGATGTTGGCGAGAACACCACATTCATACAGAATGGCTCACAGGTCTACGCTATTCACATGAAGGACCCAATGCAGTTGTTCTACCTTGATGGCAATTATGCCTGGACTGGTCAGGTACAATTTATCCCCTTTCAACAACAACAACAACAACAACAACAATATAAAAGTTAAAGGCATTGAACAAATATTCATTTACTTGCTGTGACATCATTTCTGTTAAAGCATTTCTCAAAGATTTAATCATAGCTGAACTCATTAAGAAAAGTATTTTGAAATATTGCTTTTTAATTACTCCAATTATATATCTCAATAAGCGTTTTATTTATATAATTGTTTGCAAGTCATATATCCTCCATGGATCCTGCTCAGAGAAAGTTGCTGTTTGAACTGAATTATCTCCCTTTTCTCTATTTGAACATTATTTCATGATGTAAATGATTTATCAGATGCATTTATTCTTCTTCATTTCATTTCTTCTTTATTCCTAACTCATGAGTATTTCTCCAGTAGTAGGATTATGTTTTTATTCCAGAGATCAACACGCGGTTTGCTGTGTGATGTCTTTACGGCCAGAAGAAATGATTATCCCATTCCCGGTCTCGGGAAAGTGCAGGCCATTTTTGAGTACTACTTTCTGGCAGTAAGTTTCCATATATATATCCATTCCCCACCACTGGCGAAACTTATAATAAATACAACCACAGAAAAATAATGTATATGCAGATTGTGAATTTGTTATGCCTTTCATAGTCAGTCTCTCTCTCTGTCTGTGTCTGTCTCTTTCTGTCTCTGTCTGTCTGTCTGTCTGTCTCCTTGTGTGTCTCTCTCTGTCTGTGTGTGTGTGTGCGTGTGTGGATGTGTGTGTGTGTGTGTCTCCCTCTCTCTGTCTGTCTGTCTCTCTGTCTGTCTCTCTCTCTCTCTCTCTCTCTCTCTCAAGATTAATGCTTAGTAATGGTATTGTGATGTAAATGATTTACTGTTAACAGTTGGTTTTCGTCACTTAATGCTTGTAGTCTTCTTAAAAAACAGCACTACATGTACATAGTCACAGCAGCTGGCAATACATCATCCAGAAAACTTTCATAGATATTGATATCCACTCACCACACTTTTCTTGGTAATGCTTTTAATGTTTATGTCAAACATAAACTCAGGCTATTCTGCTGGTGATGTGTCCCAGCCAGGTATAATCATTCAAAACAGTTATGATGTCAAAACATTTCTTTTCTATGAATCTATAGATGTCTTTACTTTGCATTAAGCACATGGAAATCTTTTAATATTTCATTTATCTTGTTTGTGGTGTTTACTTAATTAATTTTTGTCCCGGTCTGGGCACTTCGGATTTTTCAAGTGAGGAAGCCTTCCAGCTGGCTTGCGGTAGGTCCGTGGTTCTACCCG
>JAULCC010408640.1:0-11317 GCA_032358795.1 Nuttallia obscurata | reverse complement strand
AAATCAATGTGTCACTCTGTATAATGACCATATTCTAAACAAATACAACTTGCACATGTATCTTATCATAATACAACTGATAAGTAGAGACACTTGTAAATTATAAACGAATAGGAAGTGTCTCATTAGTTAAGTCCGAGCGATCAGTTAGGTAGCACGTCAAAGTGGCCATAGCTGGGCCAAAAGTATAAGTATATTCATATGACGATTTTGGTATGTGTACACTGAGTTGCCGAAAAGATCTGTTAAAAAGATAAATTCTCAACTTTCTGACTTACCAACCAGGTGCTGTTTTCACGAACAGATTCGTCATAAGGAAGAATTAAGCGATACATGCAACCTTTAATTTTATTACTGAGCCTGTTGAATTTATATTCGTTATATTCGACTTAAATTTTGAGTCAGTTACGAGTCGATTACGAGTCAATCTTACTTCCGATACTCTCAACACTTTTTGGTCTGTCAATAATTGAGACAAGATCAACTCAACTTTGGAGTCAATGACTTGGTCTGTTACACTTTCAGGAAGTTTAATTCGTATTTTCAGTTTATTACTATATCCATATTATTTAAGAATATCAATTAACTTTAGTACTTTCCTGATTTAAAGTTTCATGTACTGTGAGTCATAGTGCAGTCGAAGACACATTCAAGAAATATAATGTTAATTGTTAACCACCATAAGAAGATAAATTAAATAAGAAAAGATAAAAGGCATTGTTTTCAGTAGCATTTTTTAAGAATTATAAAAATGAAAACTAAGATAAGAAAAAATACATTTTGTTTCAATAGCATATCTGAAGCATAAATCCTTAACTTTCATGTATTATTATAGAGATTTACGCTTTTGAAATGAACGTAATTTATGTACCTTATGAAAATATGCTATAATATATCAAGGTTGTATAGTAATAATAGTGACAGGTACGCTTTAACAAATACAATTATATGATGTAACACGTATATCATACAAATAATACCCAGCCTATAAAATTTAATCATTCACTTTGCTAATAAAATCGGCAAAATCGAAAATATAAATCAACGGAACAATAAAACATTGAAAACACATATTACATATACGAAGTTCTGGTGAAAAAGACAAAGGTGTCTCAAAATTTCTGAGCAAGAAAAACAACACAAACAAAAACAACACCAACACAAAACAAAAACAACACAAAACCTGAAAGTCAAGCATAACTTACCTGCATTGTCTGGTTTTGATCTATATTTCGTAATAAAGTTTTTTTTTTATAATATATTATTAAATATTATGATGTCTGTCTAATCCTTTTTAGCTTGATTTTGTATATTTGTCACCGTCCTTATTTACTAAAATGAATTAAAATAATCCTCGCGAAGTTATCCAGCCATTGATTAACAGAAGGAACTTAAAACGATCATTGCGGAGTTTAACGCCGCAAATTAGCAAAAATGTATCTAAAATGATCCTCGCGAAGTTTCCCAGCCGTGGATTAACAAAATGTGTCTAAAATATTTCTCGTGAATTAACAAAGCCGTTGATTAGACAAGGTTTGTCTAAACTGATCCCCACTGATTAACAATTGTATCTAAAATGATCCTATGGAGTAACAAAACCGCTGATTAACAAAACCGTTAACTATAATGATCCTTGTGGAGTAACCCAGCTGCTGATACACAAATTGTATCTGATTGATCGATGTGAAGTTTCCTTGCCGCTGATTAACAAAATGTATCTGATTGATCGATGTGAAGTTTCCTAGCCACTGATTAACAAAATGTATCTTAGATGACCCTTGTAGAGTTACCTAGCCGTCTATTATCAAATTGTATCTAAAATGATCTTCTCGAAGTTTCTCAGCCGTTGATTAACACACATGCATTTAATATGGTCCTTGTGGAGTAACCAAAACACTGATTTACAAACTGTATCTCAAATGATCCTCATAATATTTCCCAGCCGTTCATTAACCAAAAATGTATCTTAAATGATCCTCGCGAAGTTACCTAGCCACTGATTAACAGAAAGGAATCTTAAATGGTCCTCGCGAAGTTACCTAGCCACTGATTAACAGAAAGGAATCTTAAATGATCCTCGCGAAGTTACCTAGCCACTGATTAACAGAAAGGAATCTTAAATGTTCTTCGTGAAGTTAGCTAGCCGCTGAATGTAGAAAAATCAAAATACCAAATTCGGTTTAAAAAACTTAAATCCAACAAGCATTAAATTATTTTTAAACGTGTCTAATTTTTTAAACAAAGAAAATCGGTATGTAGATAAATGAGGAACAGTGATTATCTCCGTACAAATCCTGTCACAATGACAATGGAACCAAGGTTATGGAACAGCGCTTTGGTTGAACAACATGTATTATAGAAATATGATTGTTGGGAAGTCTTTGTTTAAAGCTATGCTAAACAATAACATAAAGTAGAATTGAAAGAAAACGAACCCCATTTCCAGGTCACGTTGACTACACAAGACTCTGAGAGAGCAGATTATTATATATTAAAAGAAAGCTGTTAGAATTCTCATATTAATTACACCGTTGTGCTGCAATACTCTAAAAAAACATGTATTGGGACAATTAAAAAGCACTTTTACTGCAATACTTGAATAGCATTTGTACTGCGATACGTTAACAGTATTTGTACTGCGATACTTAAGTAGCAGTTGTACTGCGATAATTGAATAGCAGTTGTACTGCGATACTTAAATATCATTTATACTGCGATAATTGAATAGCAGTTGTATTGTGATAATTTAATAGCAGTTGTATTGCGATACTTTAAAAGCAGTTATACTGCGATATTTTAATAGCAGTTGTATTGCAATACTTTAATAGCAGTTTTTTTGCGTTACTTTAAAAGCAGTATTTTTTTGCGATACTTAAATAACATTTGAACAGCGATACTTTAATAGCAGTTGTACTGTGATACTTTAATAGCAGTTATATTGTGATAATTAAATAGCGCTTGTAATGCGATATTTTAATAAAGTTGTACTGTGATACTTTCATAGTAGTTGTACTGTAATACTTTGATAGCATTTATACTAAGACAATTTAATTTCAGTTGTTTTGCAATACTAAACAGCAGTTGTATTGGGATATTTTAATAGCAGTTGTACTGCGATACTTTCATAGTAGTTGTACTGTAATACTTTGATAGCATTTATACTAAGACAATTTAATATCAGTTGTTTTGCCATACTAAACAGCGGTTGTATTGGGGTATTTTAATAGCAGTTGTACTGCGATACTTTAATAGCAGTTGAATTGCGATATTCTAATAGCAGTTGTATTGCAATATTTTAATAGCAGTTGTATTGCGATATTCTAATAGCAGTTGTACTGTACTATTTTAATAGCAGTTGTATTGCGATATTCTAATAACAGTTGAATTGCGATATTCTTATAGCAGTTGTTTTGCAATATTTCAACAGCAGTTGTACTGCCATTCTAAAATAGCAGTTGTATTGCGATACCTTAATAGCAGTTATACTGATATACATTAATAACATTAAAATAACATATCAAGAATAAACTGCTCGAATGGTTGCTTCGGGTTGCAATAGCAATATTTATTTAAAGAAAATGGACCAATATATATCATACCAAAAAATATAAGGTAAATACAATGTTAGAAACACAATGAGGAAAAAAAGTCCACGCATATTTTGTGTACAATACCCCCCTTTTCCATTATGTGTCTATGAAGGTATTTTTAGACATTTTTCCTTTGTTAGTACTTTTAACAATATTTATATCGTTATAACTTATAATTAAATTGTATATTGTCAAATTAAACTCTAGGGGTTGGGTCTAGCCATATGTTGTTCAGAACTTCGTCTTGTGACCTGACCCCATCTTCATTCACATAGTGGGAATAGAGTATGTGGAAACTGTCTAATTTGTTCAAAGCTTTGACTCGAATCTAAAAAAGCGCTTATCGCCATTTTCTGTAATCATAATGATCACGGTTTTATGATCACACAATTCAAAGAAACATATCATAATATGTGAACGAGAAAAACATGAATAACATGAAGTGAGACATTTACCACACTTGTATACGCAGTGGGTCTTTTAACCACACTTTTTCATAGTATTTTGTAAATTTATCACACATTATCTTAGGATTTGTCTGTGTACCATACTTTATCTACCGATTTGTCTGTGTCACAATTTATCTTCCGTTTGTCTGTCACACTTTATCTTTCGATTTGTCTGTGTGCCACATTTTATCTTCCAATTAGTCTATGTGCCACACTTTATCTTCAGAACTGTCTATTTGCCACACTTTATCTTTCGAATTGTCTATGTGCTACACTTTATATTCTGATTTGTCTATGTGTAACACTTTATCTCGGTCATTTGTCTTCCAGCACACATCACCATCGCAATGTTTCTCTTTGTCATATTTTTACATAGTTTTAATTAATACCGCACTCTCTGTAAGTAGTTTGTCAAGTTTTCATATTTTGTCTTCGTAATTTGTCTTTTTACCATACTTTATCTACGTAGTTTGTCTCTTTACCCGGATATTTAGCTGACCATGGGTCGTTCCAGTTTTTGGGGTTCAGCTTGTGCCATCTTGATTGTTCCTCGGTTTCACTTAAAGCTTTACCCAAATACTTCTTCATATCCGTCGGCTGACGTCGTCGGTAAAACTCTTCTAGCTCGAGACCTTCGAATTAGATAAAACTAGATGATAGTTACTATTGTTTGTTCACTCGATTTATGATGTGTAAATTGATTTCGAGTTTGACGTAAATCATTTCACCTCAAGGATGATTGGAATACTGAGAAATCATACGGTACTTTGTATTGTTCAAGATTACATTCCTCTAGAGTACGTTAGTATCGGGCATAATTATGCATGTATAGTTTTTTGTTTAGTTTTATGAGTTTAACGACGCTTTAGCATTATTTCTGTCATATCACGACGTCCAGCTCATTCCGGTTGGATGAAGACTCCCGGGGGACCTATGTACACCATTTCATGCACAGGGTGCACCCAGAACCACCGACCTACCGCAAGCCAACTGGAAGTCTTCCTAACTTGAAAATCTCGAGGTGTCTCGATCGGGATTCGAACCAATAGCGGTGAGGAACTGAAAATCTCATGTCACTGATCATAAAAGCCACTCATTTCGACTAATCAATGTGGTCAGTCAGTGACGCAATATCGCGTCAGTTCATTACGTCTAACAGTTAACATAAAAATCGACGTCAGTAAATAGTGACTTGCCAATGTCTAGCAAAAAGGTGTCCTTCAGTTATAACTAAAGACCGAAGTCAATCCATGAAGTGACGGGAATGTTGGATCAGTTCACGACTACCCCAATGCCCGCGTTAGTTACAACAACTTACATTTGACGTCAATCCATTACGACCTACCAATGTAGCGTCAGTTCATTACGACTAACAGTCAACATAAAAAATGACGTTAGTCAATAACGACATGTATCCCATGACACCGTTTGTCTCAAGGTCAGTATAACGAGTACGTAATTGTTTATACGCACCTATGTACGTACAAGATAACCGTCATGTGACTTCGTAGTGTAGAATGTATGACGCAATATGACGTCAACGACTTAACTGGATTATCTATTTGTTTTAAAAGCAATCAGAAAAATCTTAATAACCTTTTGTTGCATTGTCATGTTATATGAAGAGTCCTATACTCGTTGTCTTTTTATATTAACTTCTAAAACATGTAATTAGCTCGACAAAGACTCGCTAAATAACTTTTTCCTTAACTCGTTTAATAAAATTAAAACGAAATGAAACTCGTGTAGAATCCTAGATATCAATGTCTAGCTAAATGTGCCCTTCAGTTAAAACTAAAGACTGACGTCAATCCATAACGTGATACTAATGTCTCATCAGTTCGTTCGGCTAACTTTCGACGTAATTCAAGTAAGAACTATCAATGTCTCTACAGTTCATTACGACTAACGGTCAACGTCAGTCCAGAACGACCTATCAATTTTGCATCAGTTTATTACGACTAAGGTCAGTTCATTATGACTCACCAATGTCCTTTGTTTACTACGCCATACAAGTGACGCCATTTCAGTAAAACTAAACATTTTCCCCTGTTTAATACGTCATACAAGTGACGTCCGTTCATTTCGACTCACCAATGTCACCTTATTAATACGGGATCCAAGTGACACCATTTCACTACGAATAAACATTGTCCCTGTTTAATGCGCAATTCAAGTGACGTTCATTACGACTAACCAATGTCCCCTATTAAGTACGGCATCCAAATGACGTTAGTTCATTACGACTAATCAATGTCCCCTATTAAGTACGGCATCCAAGTGACGTTAGTTCATTACGACTAATCAATGTCCCCTGTTAAGTACGGCATCCAAATGACGTTAGTTCATTACGACTAATCAATGTCCCCTGTTAAGTACGGCATCCAAGTGACGTTAGTTCATTACAACTAACCAATGTCCCCTGTTAAGCACGGCATCCAAGTGACGTTAGTTCATTACGACTAATCAATGTCCCCTGTTAAGTACGGCATCCAAATGACGTTAGTTCATTACGACTAACCAATGTCCCCTGTTAAGTACGGCATCCAAGTGACGTTAGTTCATTACAACTAAACAATGTTCCCTGTTTAATAAGCCATACAAGTGATGTTAGTTCATCACGACTAAACATTGTCCCCCTGTTTAATACGACACACACGTGACGTCAGTTCATTCCGACTTACCAATGACGTCAGTCTGTGTTTTCTTATTCCTATCCTTGGCGCTTGGTACAGGTCTCGTCTGCCACTCACCTTGTCCAGTGCTATGCCTGTTAAACAATGTTTAGAATGAAGAATTTTGTAAGATACTGAGACAAGAAAGTTTTACAGACAGACACACAGACAGAATGTTTTACAAATATTTTACAATGCGAACTACATAGAAGAACGTCAACGATTTGAAAATATTGAGTAGAAATACCCTACTCAAATGTTTGGAGATCAATCATTTATTTCCATGCTTCAAACAAAGATATATGATTAACAATATTTATATCAAGATAGTACCAGACACTTTACAACCCGTTCTTTATTCGAGTAATCTGCGAATATTATGCAGTTAAGCAGCTGATTAGATCAGAGACACATATTTTGCCGATTAGGTATTATATTGCTTTTACCAAGACAAGGGAGGTAAACGGTGCCGCCCTATACTGTTGGCACATTTATTTGTTATCCCCCTTACTAAATCCAGACCAATTCCAAAGGACCCTTTTTTAATTGGAAGTTTCTTTTGAAGACAACAAGGAATTGATAAAAAGAAATTAAGTGAACGAGTTCTCATAAGTTGTCTTTCATATCAGAATTTATTTTTAAGAGTTAAGGATAATCATTCTTTAGAGGCTTCACATACATAATATACAATATCAATATTTCAACAAAATTAACTTTCTGATTCAGATCCCTTATTTGTACATGCATTTTCTTATCAATAAAAGCACGCCACTTACACTTTAATCCAGCAAAATTTCCGCACGAGAATATAGACGATGATCGGCGTTGCTATTAGTAACAAGAAAATGATAATGAGGAACACCAGAACCACACGGCCGTCTGAAGTTTGAAAGAAACCAAGTGGAACAGCTGTAGTTGTTGTCGTGGAAACGGTTGTCGTATTGCCCGTCGTCAATGAGACAGTTGTGTTAGGTGTTGTGTTAGCCTTGAGAAATGAAACAAACAAGATAATTTTAGAAATTTGATAAAAAAAGAAATGTTATAATAGGCTAGATCTATGTATTGTTAAAAAAAAAAAGTTGAAAAAGGACAGAAAGTGAGCTGGGGAAAAAAAGAAGTCAGTACCCTTTTGCGCTAAGTCCACGATAGCTATATCGAATCGAAAGACCAGAACATTTTAAACTATGTAGATCTATTGATTTAAGCGAGTTAAAAGTATTAAAAAATAGAGAAAGATAACTAAGCATAGTTTATATGTCTTTTTTATTCTCAATGGTCATTTTTATAGAAAAACGTATGTGCCGGAGGGTAATGCAAATTTTTACACTTCCAGTCTCTACGACGTGACGTATCAAGTTGTTGAAATGATGTCATCGTGTTTTTATACTCCTGATGTAGGCTGTCGATTTCAAAGGCGCATGAAAGTGGGTCATGATTGGTCAATACCACAACAGTAGGGTAAACTTGTGAACACTTTAGACGCCAATTTTGACCAGTCTTCACACAACTTTGTCAGAATGTTCTAGTTCATACAGTCTTTTACGAGTATGAAGGATGATTATGCTGGGTCAAAAGCTATCTATCATGATCAGTACGTGGCAAATTCTTAAAAAACCTTGTGAACACATGACACTAAACACTAGAGGATATATTTTGGGTCTATTTCACCATCTATTAAACCATCAGCATGTCTCTTTTCATGAAATCTCAGACAAGAATAAAATGGGGTCATGATAATTAAAAAAACAAACTAGTAGGCTAGTAGAGCAAATCTGGAGTATCAAAGTAGGTCATGCTGGATCAAAAACTATGTCGGTAGGGAACATCTTTATACAACCTTGTGAGCACTTTAGAAGCTACAGTTTTTGGTGAGTCTTCATGATGCACTGTCAGAATGTTCCTCTTGATAAAATCTCAATTATGAACGAACGAGGGTTATGTAATATCATAAACAAGGTCACGGTGTCAAATCTATTAAAAACCTTGTGACCACTCTAAGATTCATGACACTTGGTCAGAATTAGTCTCTTCATGAAATCTCAGACACGTTCTAAACAAGATCATGTTGGTATGAAAACTAATTCAGTAAGGCAACCCTATGTAAAACCTTATGATCACACTGACGACTAAATAGTTTTACGCACGCTTATGAAACTTGGTCAGACTGTTTATTGTGTTAAAAAATTCTTAAACTAATTGCACGTCCTACAGTTCTAATATATTTTGAAAAATTTGATCTGACGCATTCTACCATAATGCAGAATAACATTTTGAATATCTGTTAAATCAGGTGATCAATGTAAGGGTCATCAGACACTCTTGTTCTACTACTACTACTGTCATTACTTCTACTACTGGTACTTCAATTGCTACTTCTACTATTTCAACATCTACTACCTCAACTATGTTTACTCCGGTGAGAGCTACTTCTAATACTACTACTACTACTACTACTGATATCCTTAATACTCTCCTAAAGCTCAACAATTTTTTCTATTAATTAAAATTTCGCATTTCACAAGTTCGGCTTTAGATGTCAATTAAATAAACCTTATATCTTACTTTGTTGTAATATCACAAAACAATAAAACTTACCATCATCAGCTAAATGTCACGAAACATGCTTCTGAATAAATGTCCTAAAAATCCATTATTGTTTCAAGGGCACTGCATGCAATATATCTAAAGCATCAGTTTTGCTTTAGTTTAAGTCCGCGATATATTCCCTAAATTGTGTTCATACTGTACATGGGCGTTTCAGGAAGAACTTTAGTCCGATATAGCTGCAACTATGTGTATACAGTCGCTGTATATAGTGCGATTAGGAAACCATGTAGATCACGAGAATGTGGTTATCGGAAGCTAACACCCCCATCGAGAGTTGTGGAGAGGACGAAAGAGCAGCTGCTGTCCGTACAGCTCCCCCTTGAATATATAATGGACTGATCTGAAATTTCAGTTTGTAAACATATATTGGAGAAAGCATTATTCACAGGAATTGTGATCAATGTTTACATTTTATCAAGACCACAAAGAAAGGGAGATAACCCCGTAGACCTTAATCTAATTACCCGGTACGTGTTAGTGTACCGACGTCGATTTGAATTTCTACTTTATTTGACTGAGTTAATACAACTATGTAGTTTACAATGAGTACTGCACTTTCCATAGGGTCTATAGAGTTGATTTAAACTGATTATCTGGCTAGTTGGCACGGGTCTACGGTGGCACAGAGGTGACATGTGTAAATTTTTATTTATTTCGTGCGCACGATTTAAGTCGTGCGCACGAGTCACTTTGCCCTGCGCACGAGATAATTTGGTCGTGCGCAAGGGTTATTATATCGTGTGCACGAGTAACTAGGTTGTGCGCGCGAGATACTAAGTCGTGCGCACGAGTTACTTAGTCGTGCTCACGACATAATTAGCCAATCAGAATACACTTTACATACATGAATGTTGTTTGAAAATGGCTGATAGCAGAAACGATTTTATTTTTTTTGAATATTTTGAATGCAGGGTTAACGTTTGCGAATGTCTGTTTGTTTCCTTTTTTCTTTCTTTGAGTTTATTCCAGATAAACCGCGTGTAATGGATGCTCTAGAGAAAGAGAAGTGGTTAAAGAGAACTTTTCTGTAGAACTCTCTTTTTCTTTTACGTACCTAGTTTACAGCACAAATACTAGAGGTATGGATCTCAGCCGGTCAATTTATCCTGACACCGACACACCAGTCGTAATGCTAACCCTTTATCATAAGCTCCATTGAGAGTAAGCCATTACAACCAATTGTAATGTCTTGATTTGACTTGGCTTGGGAAGACGACGTTCTATCACAGAGCTCACCGGGCGTTAGTTTAAAATATTTTATTTCATGAATGTTGAAATGGGGTTGGGACATAAGTTCTATCAATATTAGCGGATGCATTTGTACTCATGACGAGGATATGTAAGATAAGTGTACATATGGAATGTGCAGCATGTAATTTATTAAATAAAATCTTGGAATTTTAATTGAATATTTTTTTTATTCTTTATTTATTTCATTGAATGTATATTTTACTCTATAAAAACAACTCGACTGTAGTGGTATATAGAATTTAACCAACGTACCTCGATGATGGCAACACAACAGCACAGGGCGCAATGGCGTAGTGGATATGGTGTCCGCCTTGCGTTCAGGAGGTTGCAGGTTCGAGCCCCGAATTGGTCTTTCCCGTGACACCAAGTACTGGTTCTAACAAGGAAACGGACTCGAAAGTGTTTCTACAAGCCAGAGGCTTTCAACATAATTGACCTTAAATTAATAAGTTTAAACTAACAGCTGTATCTTGAATTCTGATTACTTCATTTCGTGTTTTTTTCACAGTTTCTGAAAAAACTACAACTCAAAAGAATAAATCTTCAGATGTCCCAAGAACACAACATGCCTCGTTATAGTGCTAAATGTATGCAATTGCAAATTATGTCTGTAAGGATGGAAAATCAATTTCAACCGCATTGTACATTATGCACCTCTGCTTATTTGTCGTAAGTCATTTCGATTACAAGTTAATAGCAATAACAAAAACAATCTTCTTCTCATTCTTCTTTATATAAGTGAATG
>JAULCC010408639.1:8605-19063 GCA_032358795.1 Nuttallia obscurata | reverse complement strand
GACGGACGACGGACAAAGTCTGGTCACAATAGCTCACCATGAGCCTCTGGCTCAGGTGAGCTAAAAATAAAATCTTTACATAACATGACATATAATTGCATGTCTGAGAAGTAATTATTTGAACCCGTAACTCGATATCAAAACATTATTCAAATAATATTACCATAAGAATACGAAAATCGTTTACCTGTCAGTTTAGTTAACGGTAACTGAATTCATCAATTTTATTAAACATGTGAAAGTCGGAAAGGGCATGGGCGTGGCTAGCTGGTATATCATAATACTTAATTTTTATTGGAAGAAATGTAGGAAGAATTCATCTTAGATGTATCATGTGAAGGGAGAATTTACTAATCAAAAACTGTCCTTTCCCCCAAAAATCAGATTAACATAATGAACTACGACAGAATAAACTTTATTTTTTTCAATCAGAGCAATGTTGTGATAATTCTACACAAACAACTTCTTGCTGTTATATACCGTTTTCTTGCTCTTTCTGTTATTTGTTTTTCTTTTTGTACAATAGAATACACAAATCACTTTTGACCATGTTTGTTCGTTCGCTTCTTCTTACTGACTGAATCGGCTAACACGGTGTTTATCATTGAGGCTAGTATACGCGACTGGTACCCATGACGAAGAGGAAATAGAAGGATATCGGTTCACGTCTTATGGATATTCCGGTTTCTAATAATTATATGAACTATATATGTATGATTGGATACTACATTGGTGAGACAATACACCGTAAGATCGGCACATCGGCTAGAAGGATCAGTTCGTTTTTTATTAAATAGTATAGATACACACTTGATAGTAGGCTTAAAGCAAGAATAAACTGTCAAAGAGAACTTTACGGAAATTGAAACCCTGGACCGAAATATACTGATTGACTTAAATGACATCTTGTCCAAGATGTGTGAGTATTGACCGTTTCGCCGCTATAGGCGACTCGGTGATATTTTTGCAAACAGTTTGAATCAACGTGAAACGCCGGGTAATTCGGCGTCTCGTCAGCATTCAAGCTGTTTGACATCCTGGTTCTGCTTTCAAACAGAAATTCAAGAAATGCCAACTTTGAACATTGAGACAGACGACAATATAATTTATGCAGACGAAAACTATTTGCACCGAAAGGGTTAAACATATAGAACTGTTAAACTACAAAAAGGTAAACGTTAGATGTTTTCATAAGACCACATTACGATTGATATTGATACAAATTTTGTAGAAATAAACCGGTTGATGTACTGACAATAATTCAGTTTATGTCCAGTTCCACTAAAATAAAGGCTTTTACTATCCCTTTTAAGATCCCTTTTCCTAACAAGAGAAGGTATCATTAACATATCTAAATTACAGTATATTCACTTCAGCACCAAATATGTGAAATCCTAATCTTTGTTTCAAAATCTAGAAGACTAAATAAGTGACCTTTCCGTTCTATCATCATCGGTAACTTGTAGCGTATTCCCATTATTTCATACTCGGAATTGAATTTCATTAGGTTCGATCGATTCGCAAAGATAAAAATTATTTGATTGGCTGGATCACTGTCATGGAACCCAGATTTATCTTTAGGTGTACACACCCCATGTCGCCTATTTTATCTGTGTAAACTGAATAATGAATTATGAAAGTCGCTGAAAACCCAAACCATTATTTTATCTCTTAACCCGTCACTAAACATGGCGTCAACCGAATCTGTATCAGTAAAACTGGATGTCTAGTCTTACCAATTCTGGCAATGATTCAAAAAGTATAGTTTTACGTAAAAGAATCAATAAACACTAGTGCAAACTCTTCAAAGTAAAAGTTCAAATGATTATTTTTGTTACATGATGATATAGGAAACGCAAGCAATTAAAACTCCGACACATATTTAAAAGAAAAATGTCAAAATATGTATTAGTTATTATTTTAAAAAATATTCAATGTTATTTTTAAGATGCTACAGTACGTGCTTTAGCGATATCAGTTGATATAGCGTAAACACTCTCTAGTGAAATATTATCTACACTGCACACATATAAATTTAAAACATTTGCGGATATTTTAGTCAATAAATCATACAACTTGAATGTTAAAACCTTTCCAAAGGTATTGTTTGTAGAATACTTTACTTTGATTCGTTGCACATGGGCAGTTTGGCATGTTTGCTGACTATGGTTTTATTGGGTAAATTAGACACAATGTAATATATACTGCGTCATGAGTCTTGATAATGACTGGTCACGTACTATCCTGACGGATGCCATACATCCGAACTAGTAGAGTATTACTATACTGACTGATGCCGTACATCTGATCTAGTAGAGTATTTGTTTATTTGGGTGTTAGATCAAACCGACATAATTCATAATTTATGTCAACTTGATCAAAGTTTCATTATGGAGGAAGACCCCATGCGTCCCTTGGCAAAACCATCGAGTCTTTCCTGACTAGAAAGCGTCCTCACATGAAATATTGTATGATACGTGCTAGGATTGAAACACACAACCATCCATCTGTGAACGTTCAAGTGATTAAAAATCAACGACAACGTAGGTCCTCGACTTGATAGATTGCACTTTGTTAGGATCTTCATCTTCTAATTATCTAATGATCTAAGTTGCGGTCACAACATGACTATCGCAATGGATTAGTGCAAATATAAAATTCCTATGAATTTGATATTAATCGGCTACAGTATATTTTTCTATTCTATATTCTATAATATATATTTGTTTAAATCTATGATTTGCAAATCGATATACCGCCACATATCTGGTTTTTATATCATTAACGTCACTTTTTGCCAGCTAGGGCTAATGGACGTCCCAAAGAGAGGGAAGCAAATACAAAGAACTCTTCTGTAGAGAAATATGTTTCTTTAACGTGCCCAGTGTATAGCACTGATACACGTTGGGGCTGAACCCTGGCCGGTAACTTTATCCTGACACCGACAAACCAGTCGTAATGCTAACCCTAAATCCTGAGCGTCAAGGAGGGAAGCCATTGCTACCAGTTAAAAGTCTTTGGTATGAACTGGTCGGGGATAGAACCCGCCCGAAGCCTCCCGCACCAGAAGCGGACGCTGTAAATTCTAACCATATTTGTATGACTATCCTACACATGAGACAGATTCATCTTGTATTGTATACAAGAACGGTTATTATTAGCATATACATGTAGCTCTGACAATTAACATACAGTTGTATGCGCTTCGTCGCAATGGTTCAGTAAAAGAATCCTTATATAGCCCAGTCAATAGAGACAATTAGTGTAAGCTTGTTCATGTTATGTAATAAGTATAATCCTGTTGGTGTAATGTGTTTTAATTCATTTGATTATTTCGAGTACATTCAACATGAATTTCAACGTCAGTATCATTTTTTCTTGTCTATGACAGAACGCAGGCCGGATGCATCCGTTAGATGCAATCCAGGATATCGAAGACTTTTTTTCCTAAATCGATTGCGTGAGATTAAGCCCACGGCAATTTCTGTTAAAGCAGCCGGATGTTGCTTGCCTCGTTCAATTTCAAACTACACGTCATTTTGCGCGACAGGAAGCATTCGGAGAAAATCGACGAATTGAACACAGCATTTCACTGGCAAATCGGTCCAGAAATTGCTCCATGATTTCAATGGTGTATTATGCAAGCAACCAAGAGAATAGTTATTTAAAGGATATTTCAGTTTATGTAAACACGATCCCCGCAAAGATAATAGAAATTTATGTCAGCTTCATATTAAGATGGTAAACGGTTTTGTTTACAGGGGAATTTACGACATCATGTTTATAGCCGTTTTATAGATTCGTCATTGCTGTTAAATCACGTCAAAGGAAGTACTACAATCTTTGTTAACAAAGCTCTCTACCCTTTTGAAGTTTTAAGATCAATTTGTAATTGATAAAGTTTTGATACCTATTCACAAAATTCAGACAGTCTTTAACGGGAGAAAGTTTTCATTACATCATCAGTTCAACAATCAAACAGGGCATATTCAGCTACAGGCTTTTTTTGTTAGATAAGATACATTAGCTTGTTTGTTTCAAACCGCATTTTATTTCTCAATTAACTTGTACCAGGAGTATGACAGGATGTATGTGTAGTTAAGACATTAAGATATATGACTTTAAACTCACGATAAATAACGGTAATCTTCCCATGCTTCATAAGACGGACCACATGGCTTCGAGTTTCACGTCTTAAATGTCAAGGACAGCGTTGAGAATACACGACTTGAGTAATTAGGGGATCTCTTGTTGTCAAAATTGCAGACAACTTCTTTCGATGATCCAAAATTAAATGTCTCAGAAGTAGAATTCCGATCGATATCAGGGTATCAATACAAACGTGGGTGAAATTCAAATCTAAAAAAAGTTGGCAAACTTTATGAATAATCATGATCGTTAACATGCAATTTTAATGTGTCACAATTCTAAGCGCACACAGCGTTGAAGAAAGTCTAAGTTAAAGCTTAGTGATATCAGGTATGCACGAGCAATTTTGCCCTTAAGACTATCCACCTTATGAGTGTTAAACATAATAAACCGTTCAAAAAACTTGTCTAACCGAGACAATCATACAAGGGATACTGATCATTTGCTCATAATCTATTGAACTGGCTGATACTTTGGTAGCTACAACTTACGTAGGTGAGTGTAATGACGAATGTCTGAATGACAGTTACACGACTACATACAGTTTTACTGACAGTGCCTACAGAATGAGCATCAACATGTTTATTTAATAGCTACCACCTGAATCCTGATAATATAGCATGTAACATATATTAGATATAGATTACTTAACGAAAACTAAATGACCTCATCGCCTGAAATCTATCTATAATATGTTTTAGCTATTTGATGAATTACTAAGACGTGTGTGAAAATGTTGATATCTTGTTTATTTATATAAACAACGTTTAGATCGTAGCTTGGACAAGATTTAATCCCCCGAGGCAACTACAAGTTTATCTTACCAGTCGATTTATATACTTGAACCAATGTGGGCTGTACACAATCGAAAACACACATCAGAAATCAATTAGCTAGGTACCATAAATTCACAGTATAAGATTGAGATATCAAGAATGTTATTAAAATTTCCAATTATCGGGAGTAAAAGCAGCATCAACGGTGGAATTGTATTACATGCCACAGTGTGGTATTAGACTGATATATTGTCCAAACATTGATGCAATGCAACCGCCTATGCAAAGGCGATAACATACGAAAGAGAAGGATGAAGACAAAATAATATATGAATTACTTAAATATACCATTTTTTCCATTAATAATACTGACAACAATATCAATAGGAGGCACAAAGCTCAGTAACTTAAGCATTATAATTATGCTTATATTGTATGATAAGGTTAGATAGTGTGATAAGCTCGTGAGATTTATTTGACAGAACAACAATATATTCTGACCTTCTTTCCAAATGACATGTAAGGATATAAGGAGAAATCATTTTTGTAACACATTGAAGGTAATGTATGCAGTAGGTCTGATATACAGAAGTTTGGCATAATTAATTAACGTGTGTTTTAAGTGGGATTGTCCAAGTGATGTTCAGCTTGAAGTTAAGATGCAGTGAAAGTTATTTTGTTTAATAAGATTTTAGCATAGATTTTGACATACTTTGGCGCATCTTGTTCGAGCTTATTTCGTAGCCATACCAATTCCCCTAATGAAGATGTTCTAATAGTCTAAAGAGCTCGGGAAAACACATTTTGCAGATTGCAAATTACTTTAGTATTATTGTAGAAGAGTTTTAACTGTAAAACGAATTGTAATTATGATATTATTTCCTACTTTAGAGCGTTGTAATTAAGTGTCTTTTTCCACCCTAACTCTGCATTTTTTATGCAACGCAGATATTTAATTTAATCTCATGATTTAATTTAATCTTGCAACTTATCAAATCCCCCAATGAATAACACCATTAAGACATAGACAGAGTCTCAAGATTTTGATTGCAGATGACCTGTTGAAGGTATGATAAACATATCTATGCATTACATAGGTAATTGTCATTGCTGCCTATAGGTGACCGATGCCATCATTAACTAAGATTAGGCATGAAATTCTCATACCCGTTCTTAGACTTGAAAATCAAAATTTAATTTCTAACCATTAGATTGGCTCTCAGATTCTATCATTCTGATGAAAGCCGAGAGCATATTTAGAGAGTTAGAGACTATTCTTTGGTTTCAAGACTCAAAAATATCATATAATTATATTTCAACCTTTCAGATTTGATCACTGTATAAATTAAACAAAGTTATTTCCATCACCACTGGTTTGGGTAAGAGAAATAAGATTAAACATTACAAAACCTCGCATTGAAATAACTTTAACGAATACAGAAAACTATAAATATGACTGTGGCCAGATTTAAATACCAGTAATGATTAGATTTGATTCCTTGTTGAGTGCAAAAGCAAAGATGCTATGCAAAACATTCTGAGCCTATAATTCACTGGAATCAGTCTTAATTGAAAGCATTCCAATTCATGTAAACATATATGCAAACGACGATTTATGAGGAGACTGTTTCCTGTGTAGACTTCAGACATACAGATTGACAAGGGCCAGTCAAAGTCAATGATAGGTCTGTAATTGAAACAAGTACTTAGACAAAAACCTTAATGGATAGCGGCCATACACACGTTATTATCTCGACGTTTAGAACCGTCCATTATTCTGTAGACGACAACAGAGGTCTTATTATAAGTAAAAAGTGGCAGCTGGACTCGTAAATCACGGGTCAAAATATTTGCAACCAGCTCTTAAAACTGTTTTCTAACTCAGCTGCCCGATTGCTGAACGATGGGTATATAAAAGTAGATAGCCAGATATAGATATGATTGACTTTTGTTACATTGTACCTATATGACTCTGATGGAGACATCATATTACGTGTACTTGATAACTTGTATGGAAATATAATAACAATAGGTAACAGTAAATTAGAAATCAAACAATGTAGCCATTCATCATATTTATAAAATATAAATTCAACTTATCTGACTGTAAAACCAAAATATTTCTAAGTGTGAATGAAATTGTTCACTAGTGCAAAAAACGCCATTTCTAGTTTGGTAATAAAATGAAATAGGTGTGGAAATATACAATAAGCTACAGTAGTTATAGAAAGTTAATGTCTTAATTTAATCGAAAAGAGATTTCTCTGAGTTCAGGAGAAGGAATATAAACATTGACCATTTATTGGTTGCGGTGAATATAAATTACCTTGATTAAGATGCGACACACTAAGTAAACGTTGACATACATTAAGATAAACTACAAGATATCATTTCAAAATATCATTTTATTTTTGGATTTCTTATATATCAGTAAGGTGATTGTTTGGCTTAATCCAGACATGGAATATAACCCAATATATATTACTTCTTTCTTGCCCGCTTTAAAGCATTTTGTTAACTAAAAAGCATGTTTCGCCCAAATACCAATTCTATTTTTTAACCATAACCCCCAGGAATATCTGAACTACTTTCTACTGAATCTGCTTAATATATATCTTCGAAGAAGCTTAGATATTGTTCTTTAAGCTATTGTTTGAGTTAATATGATGACGAGAATTCATCCATTCCTTTCTTTTTCATATCTGTGTAACGTGCAATCTTCTCTTCTCCAATTTAATTAGCACGTGCAGATGTTTGTATATGTAAAAGAGCTCATTGTTTTCCTGAGTCAACTTCTGGCATTTTGACAACTGTCCTTTTTCAATGACGCTGCATTTCTAACTCTGTTTGAAATCATGCCCACGATAGAATGGAGATGAGGATTCATAGCTATGTTCACATCGTGTACCGTTTAATGCTGTTTTCGCGGCATTTTATTACCACAATTTGCAATTTGCATACATTAGCTGATTTGACGTAATGGGAAATAAATCCCCGTAGTTTATTGGAAATTATCGTACGAACAGGAAGTTGTAATTTGCCTGTAGGGGTCTACAATATAGCAGCAGGATGCACGTAGCGTCTCATGACCAACATGCTACTTAAGTTCCTATTTAAATGATTATCTGTTGTCACTTTAATATAAGACACCTTGACGAAGAAACATTATTTTTGTAATAAACAGAAGTTATAAACAAAACGTATACCTCGAGGGACTAGTTGTATTTAGATTAGAAATGATACTTTTCATTTCATCTCTCCCTCTCTCTCTCTCTCTTTCTCTTTCTCTCTCTCGAGACGTTTGTATAATCTTTTAACGTCTCAATAAATTTCAATAACAAAAGTTTTGCTCCTGTATATTATGTCCCAGTTCATTTTTATAGGACTAATTCTCTATATCTCCCTGTTTCTCGTTTCATCTATTCTTTATCTCACAGCTACACGTGGGAAGTCATTGTAATCAAGTTTGTTTGCTTTAGGGTATATAAGAAGACACGTTCATTGACAAATAAACCATCTGTGTTAATCTAACAGTTCCACTTAAGCTATGAACATCATCAATGTATTTGTAAACGAAATACCTAATCACAAAACATCACGATGTGCATTTTTGTTTAAGTGTTAAAGAGCACAATGATAACAAAATATTACAAAGCAGATATCAGAAATGATCGTTTATATGAAAGTCATGGTATCCTTCCGTTTCATGTCAGTTGAATAATGATTCGATTCATTTTCTTTACCGCACTACATCCAAAACGGATAACTAAATTATTTAGGATTGATGTCATACTGATAATTATTCAAGATAGGATTTAGAAGATATGTACAACGTTATCTTTATGATAAATTTACTGAAGATATGTAAGATCTTAAGTAACTGTGTTTATCAGTGTTCAGTGTGCTATTTCAATTAAGTAAACGCACGTTTCGATCGACCATCCTACAATAACTGTTCTAGTTATGAAGTTTTACCAAACTTCAACAATGGTCATATTAAAATGAATCCATTTTCTGACCGTCCTGAATAAAACAAACGAGTATTTTTTACAAAGCTCGTGCAAAGAAATAATGTTTGATTAATGTGTGTAACCAAATCAATGCCTCTTATTGAGAAGTTACAAATATTCCATAATAGGATTACAGGCTAGTTTGTTTTGTACTGGAGAGTAATTCGATAACTATGATAAATTGTATGTTTAAAACAGGGTTAGGAATTCCTAGATTGCAATGTTTGATAATTGGCATGTACGGAGCTAGTTTTGTAGAGAAAATCCAATTATAATTCCATGCATCAGAATAACGATAGCGGTGGTATCAGAAAAGATGCGGATGATGAATCGAAGGAAGCATAAATAATGGCATCTGTCATTTGGACATGGTTTCATTTCATTAGGCTTTTCTCCACTACAGTCGATGTAACATTATTACTATATGTCTATATTAGCAGCTTCATTTGTTGAACAATGATAAGTCTAATCTTCTGGCAAATTCTCATTTGTCGAACTCTAGCAATGACAAACAACTTTAATAAGACATGAGCAGTTCATCTGTAATAATGTGTTTCAGAAGTTGTACAGAAATTAAGCTACATTATATTTGATAATCATACATACGATGGTACTTTTCCTTTCGATAGTAATATTGGTATTACGTATAACACTTCTTTTCATACAGCCATTAGAACAGCACATAAACACATACTCATGTCAGTACCAATATGAATTGATAGATGTTATCGGGAATCTGTTCAACATACCTTCCATTTTACGTCAAGTTGTATTCCCTTAACAAAACAATCATTCACAACAAACATGCAAAGCCTGTCACGAAATAAGTTAATCCGCGGATGTTTCCAGCTTCAACACCATCGGCGATAATAGTAACTCCTTCACTGCCGGAAGCATTTTTACCGCGCATGCGCAATATTTCGTATTTCCTTTTTTAACTTCATAGATTCCCTAAGTGTTTTGCAAAACAATTGGCTGAGTATCAAACAGCTTAATTCCGGATAAGACGCCGGGTTATTCGGGGTCTTATCCGGATCCAAGCTGTTTGCATATGACTCGGGGTAAGGCAGTGAAGGCGTCAAATCAGCAGTGTAGTGTAGACCGCTATATAAATTGAGGGAAGCACCGAATAAACGAAAGGTCTTTATATGGGGCCGGTGGTCTAGTGGTAGGCCGCAGGACTCTGGCTCGCAGGGTCCTTGGTTCGAATTCCTTCCATGCCGTCGGATATTTCTGGGCTGATAAGTAATTCCACATGTACCTCACTCCACCCAGGTGCATAAATAGGTACATACGAAGGTACCTGCAATCTGTGCCATGTGTTAACTTACAGCCGACTTACAACCTGATAATCGGGGCAAAATATGTAAAGCAACCTTGAACGTATGTCCAATATAAAAAGGGGGCTATATAAATGTGGTAAACATATCTAGATATCTTCCTATCAATGATATGTGCCACAGCAAGACAAAACATTCAATATGAGTTAAGATATTACTTACCGTAAGCACAACCTGGGACTA
>JAULCC010407974.1:0-11321 GCA_032358795.1 Nuttallia obscurata | reverse complement strand
ATAAATGAATGTACGTTTCAAAAACTTATATAACAAACGTTTTGATATGACGTTTGTGTTAAACAGATGTCCATGCAAATGATATGTATCAGCTGTTAATACTCCCATGTTTACTATGCATAAGAACACTCTTAGATTGCCATCTTAATTAGAGCTTCACCGTAAAAACTGTCAATCTTAATCGCGTTTATACCATTGTTGTTACAACATAATTATAGATGTTAGTTCATATTAGAACTAATTTCACACACAAATGTTTGATACATTAATATAGTGATACATAATGTGTTTCGTTTGGTGAAACTTTAGACTACTATTTAATTTCAAAATACAATGTATCATCGATATATTCATTGTCAATCAGTAGAACTAACCTTTAATCTTTAGATATATACTGCTTTGAAATTACATGGAAGATAGCAATTTATTTTCCGGCAAGATTATAATGTATTTCTTTCAGAGAAATGCAAAGACAATATTTTCTTGAATGGTGAAAACTTGAAAGAAATAACACCTTTGCTATTCACTGGAAGAAATAATTGTTTTTATCTTCTATTGAAACAAACACTTTTTATTTTTTGTATTGTTTCTAAAGATGCACACACATAATTTAGTTTCAGATCAGTATGTTCTTAAAATATATCAGTGCACACATTTTATATCAGTTTATGACGTAATCACTCCTTTGCAAACATGCGTCTAAACGCGTAGCGCTACGTTTATTTTTGTAGAAAAAGGGGTAATGATGAACCGTAAGAGTGAAATCACTTTCTTAAGTCATGATACACTGAGAAATCCCTATAAATGATGAAAGACATGTAAGATAAGTGCATTTATAATTCAGGTATTTAATTTCTCCGTACAATTCAAATTTAAACTCATACTAAATAAATAGTAGTTGCAGGAGTGTATTTTGTATAATGTTACTTATCAAAGCTATGGATAAAGGCATGAAACACAGTCACAGGATTGTCAAATTGAAGTAAAAACACTAAACAGCAACTTACCCGTCCCTTGCTTCCGATATTAGCCTCGTGAATGTTGACGAATTCATTTCAAATGCCATCGCGTTGACTAGGTACTGAAATAGTTCAAATCTTAATCAACTTCCTGTCTTGTTTCCGAGAAAAGCTTTTTAACGGGGTGAAGCCAATACCATTGTCTGTAAGCATATATTGTTTTAATAAATCTTTTAGTGTTCCGCTAGAAGATGGCAGGCCGTTAAAACATATCGTAGATCAGATTTTCTCTTCAAACAAGGTCGTAGACATATCTGAAAAAGAGATAAATGACAGTGAGTACTGTGCTAAATTAATTAACGCGTTGTAAAACAAGAAAGAATACGTTTACGAGTATCCCCACCTAAAGTTGGAAAACGGGCTAGGGTACACATTTATTTGCATTAGTCCTAATTGCCTTTTTATTGATATTCTAGGCAGCTTTGTTTTTAGCTTCTGTCATCTCTTAAGAAAGGTTGAGATAATGAGGAAAAAATCGGATAATAAGAAGATTTACAAGGGACTTAGATCTATATAACGCAACCTACAGTGAACATTTCTGATTTCAGGTCTTCACAACAAAAAATGAATGTTAAAGTTAGAGAAAGCATCGATATCTATGGTACAACAATAAAAATGCTTCTCATCTAAAAATAAAAAATTGATCGACTTATGTACTTAAACACGAAATATATGATTCGTTACACCGGACAAATATCTATATCAAACAAATATCTGTTCATTATCTAGTGTAAAGGATTAATTCACTATAAGTAATGTATCGTAAATGCCTAATGACGACAAGTCGTAAAGCGTTATCATCATATAATGCAGTTTTACATTGCAGAATGATTTATTTTTTGTAAAGTTTAGGGATTCCGAAGTAATTTATAAGACATTTTATTTAACACATTTAACCACATAAATAAACTCACAGGAGTTGTCTCCCATGACGTTGATATGGCTAGTGTTAACTAGAATTGTGAGTCAACTCACAAAAGAATAACCCGATCCGGCACTATAACATTCCCGCTGTAACATATTATATAAAAAAGTTGAGTCCAGTTAACTCCCTTTAAAATGCTTCTGAATTGGGAATACCTCCTTGATGTACATCCTCAGGTCGTGTACTGCAACTGTGTAAAGCTTAATCTATATCAAGACAGCCGTTTAGGACAAAATGCGCTTACGAGACCTGTTGCCATCTACATGTATTGCAATATTTAAAGGAAATACATCCCTAAAATCCAAGATTCCTGAAGTCATCAAAATAATGAAGAAAACAAATGGAAATTGGACTTCAAACAAGTAAGATAATACTACTTAAAGTGGGGCCTCCGTGACCGAGTGGTTTTAGTCATTGGCTTGCAATCTATCAGCCCCAAACCGCTGTGGATTCGTATCCCGGTCTGTGCACTTCGGATTTTTCAAGTGAGGAAGTCTTCCAGCTGGCTTGCGGTAGGTCGGTGGTTCTATCCGGATGCACTCTGTGCCGGAAATAGTGTACATGGGTCCTCCGGGGTCTTCCTCCGCCTATAATGAGCTGGACGTCGCGATATGACTGTAATACTGTTAAGGCGACGTTAAATTCCAGATAAACGAATAAACAAATTATTTAAAGTACAAAAACATGGCAGACTATGGGGTGGCCATTTTAAAGTTTGTGATGTCATTCACACACTCCTTTGATTATTTTATCAAAAAAATACTGTTTCTTAATATTTCTTCATTTGGTTTGTTAAGATACTACGGGTTGTGTTATCAGATTACAGAAATGATGATAAAAATTAAGTATAGTTTATTTAGAAAAAGTAATCAGCCCTTTTAGTATCAATGTCCGAACAAACTCTAGCTAATTTGCATAATTTATGACAGAAAAACTGGTTAACGGGTTAAAACATAACAGGTGAAACAACACAAGATTGATTGTACTATGAAAATAATTCATACATCAATTTAAATTTTTTATGTCAATTCATGACACAGATTGCATATTTTGTAGAACATTTTATTACACAAAAAAATAAAATATCACATTGGTTAAGACAAGGAAAGTAATTAAAATAACTTAACCTCCCTATCGAGCGCAGCGACCTATAAATTTCAGTTCGAATTCCGGTATTCATTCATTTTGTTTCATGCTTTTGTTAACATTTAAATCAAATTAGTCCTCGCTTATGTCAAAACATGACTTCTTTTATTTTAGAAATAGTGTACACATATTAATGTATTCAAATTATAACGTATGTCTTACGCTATTATATAAACAACAAAAATAAGAAATACAATAACGTTTGCATTCTTTAGGTAAATTTAAATTTAAATGGACTTTTTATGGACTGAAAAATGTCACATTATCAAATTTGACGCTTTTTTCATCAAACTGCTTCTGTGTAACAATTTGCACAACGACCCTTTTTTAAATTATTTGTAAACTACATTCGTACATCTTTCAAAAAACCCATCTCAGAAAAACAGTTAAATATTATTAAAAGTTGACTCCTGACTTTAATATATCTTTATTTGTAGAATGCCTTGATTCAATTATTTATTTATTTTGAACATTAACTACTGGCCTGATGTTGTTCAAGTTTTGCGTTTCAAATGAAGATAACGGCTTTTCGTAAAGAGCTACCCCAAAAATTAAAAAATTGCCTATTTTTGTGACGTAGACCACACCATATTGACATATTTTTCTGTGTGCTTAATTTTAAGAACTATTCGATAATCATCCCTAAGTACACTATTTCAGGTACAGAGCGCTCCGCCGACCTACCGCAAGCCAGCTGGAAGGCTTCCGCACTTGAAAAATCTGAAGTGCCAAGATCGGGACTCGAACCCACATCGGTGAGGGGCTGAGACATTACAAGTCAATGACTATAACCTATCGGCCACGGAGTCCCCCAGTATTTTCAAGACTTTCATTATGTATTTTGATATTTCAATATAAAAGTACCGTACCATGTTTTTCTTATAAGAGGAGTAATGCACAAATCAATCAGACACAACTTTCTTTGCGTCCATTCTGCTTAGACAAAATTTAAGATTAGCATATCCTTCTATATACTTAATATTCTGAAATACAATCCAGAGGATAATCGAAAGTGTTTATTAGACTCTCGTAAGGTCCTGAAAGTCAAAAACAGTGTCTCGATTTTGACAACATAAAACGAGTACATATCAGGGACTGTAGGTGTTTCAACTTTGTTTACTTTTAGGCCCTAACTACAACATTTTCAGCAGCAACAATGGTACCGTGTGATAGGTTCCATTGACGCGCATTTTGTGCACATCATGGATTTTAGAAAATAAAAAAAATAAAATTTCGGAAATGAATCATTTGTCGTCTCAAATCGCGCTCACCTGCTGTAAAATGTTCGTGAGTAGCAAGACTGATCTCCAACCGTGATCGTTGTGCTAATTGTGCTGACCATTTTTTAGCAATTCTAAAAATAAATTGCGTGTGGTAAGTCTTACTGAGAACAAACAGTAAGCTTTTAACAATTATAAAAGCATTCTAAAATCAATTGATAATGATATTCAACATTTTTTCAACAAACGTTTTCTGTAATGAACCAATGGACTTTGATTCAGGTAAGTTTGTAAATGAAACAAATTTCAAAACGAGTTTTTCTTTTCAAAGAACACTTATAATTTTGAATCGTGATTTGCTGATATATGTTAATATAATTTTATAAGTAAACCTGAGTAACGCTATTGTGTAAATACGTATGTGATGTGCGCGTGTGTTTAATTGCACGCGTGATTGTTTGTGTGTTTGTGTGGTTGTGTAAGTGTGAGTAATAAACTTGCATGATATGATACGAAGGTTTAAAGTTGTCCACAAGCTTATTTAGTGCTGATGTTAGATCAAATATTTTCATAAAGTAAAATCATTAAGCTGTATAGATATTTGGTTATATATACATATTGCAAATGTCTATTTGATTGTAAATATTTAGATATATATAAACACTATCAATATACACAATAAATTGTCCTTATGAGCCATGACCTTCAATATAGTATGTAAATAATATCTATATGCACGAGTATATGTACTTTAAATTGCACTAGACAGGCTGAAATTTTACTCATGTTAGCATTTTTTTCTTACACGTACATCTAGATATCTCTAGCATAAGACTTGCATAATTTGTTACAGTAATATGCATCAGACATGGTCGACATTTTGAACTGAGACACACAAAATTTACATTGGTCCTCACGTACATGTAAAAGACAAAACGCTTGAGTGAAATGAAAGCTATATGAGTTAAACTTTGAATGCTTTTTATCAGCGTTATCATTTGATCAAACTGCAAATACCTTTATTCTTTAATACCAGCCACACATTACATGAGTCAAAATAACAATTGCTTCCTTAGAGATATTATCGAAAATTGAATGTTCTATTTGAAATTTCAATTTATAAACCAACTTGCCTTCATGAAAGATTAATCAGGCGATATTTTCAACCTGGGATTTCGAAAAGATATAATTGGCAACATGGTTTGCTGGTCCAAAACTGTAATACTTCTTTTAACACATAAAAAGAGAAAATGGATCTTAGAATGACATATCCGAGTTTTGACATTTACACTCAATTTAATTTGAACCGTGCGTTGAAAGATTTTTCTGAAAATACTTTTTTCTGCCTCAGGCCTCCACTTGCGGTTTTAGAAATGGTTACAATCTGTCTCTGCGAGAGATATGCCTAGTATAGCTTACATTCGCTGTCCATATGCATTGTTAACGATTTATATCGAACCGCAAACGTAGCAATATCTGCACACAGAATCATAACAGTTTTCAATGAGTATAGGTATTGAATCTATCCTTCTGCTGTGAAATCGAAAGTCTTATTAACCTTTAGCCTGCTGTAAAAAAAGTCGTCTGCTTAAACTGTCGTCTGCCCAAATTTTAAAATTTACCAGAATCGCCTAATATTTGGAGAAACAATTGGCCGAGTATCAAACATCTGGGATCCTGATTAGACACCGAGTTTCTCGGCGTCTAATCTGGATCCAAGCATTTTGCAAATTCTCTCACGTCGCCCTTAGCAGGCTAAAGGTTAAGGATATTGTCCGTAACAACTTGATAGATTTCAACAGATTTCTATTTTGATATACATAGACGTTTGTCCTCCAATATCCGGACATTTGTTATTTGCAGTAATGTTTTTAGATAAAAAGTAAACTAAAAAAAAAAAAAAAGTCATTGATTAATGAGATAATAATATTTTAGCCATTTCTTTACATTTAGGCTGATTGTTTCAAGCCGGTCCATACTGTATTTGAAAGTTATAGATCTACCAATGAGATTATGATATTGTGGCCTTTATTCACTATAGTCAGTGATTAAATATAGATGTTCCAATGAGATTATAATATGTGTGCCATTTCTTCACATTTAGACTGATTGTTTCAAGCCGGTCCATACTGTATTTGAAAGTTATAGATCTACCAATGAGATTATAATATTTTATCCATTTCTTCACATCTAGATTGATTGTTTCAAGCCGGTCCATACTATATTTGAAAGTTATAGATCTACCAATGAGATTATAATATTTGTTGCATTTCTTCACATTTAGACTGATTGTTTCGAACAGGTCCATACTGTATTTGAAAGTTACTTTATGTTAAGTTTACGTGTCAACTGATATTAATGATTATTTCGATCATTGATCATCTTTAAGGTCTAAAGAATTCCAGAAATAAAATTGCATGGAATGTAATGAGGCATTAATTTAATAAAACAAAATATTTTAGTTAAGTGTTCTTCATAGTTCCCAACTGCATGTTGAAATCATGTTTTGCTACTTTCAAGTTAAATATTGAACTAGAATAATTCAATTGACTAGTTGTAAAACTTTTCTAAATTTCATAGTTTTGTAGAAGTCTTGGATATTGCATTACTTGTTTGAATTTTCTTCATGATTACCGTTGTGAAATGTTCTTACAGCGGAATGGTTTGTTTTTGTTTTGTGTATGGAGCCACAACCTTCGAAAAGACAAGAACGGCTATCAACTGCAATGAACTACTTTTATTAATGATATGTTATCAGCATTATACAATAAAGTGATATAATCTAAATCCATACTATCATACATTTATATGTTTGTGAGACATGTTATACTTAGAAACAATTGTAACTAAATTGAATAATGAATAACGCATACTATGTACCCATGCTGTAGTTATTTCGTTATAGTATTTTCAAAAAAACAACAGATGATAATGGTAATGCATTATTATACCATTCCCCTTTTCAGCATATTCTTATCAAATATAACCAACTGATAGTATCACTGCTGCTCTTGGAGTTACTGTTTAATGCATTGTTTTTATACATGATACTATAACAGCTGCTGGAAGGCTTTTTCGTTTTACCAAACAATATGTTTAATAAACCTACATGCGTGCGGGAGCACTGTTTAACCAGGTATGATCATAAACTTCAGAGGTAACAAAACAATGTTTGCCCAAAAACGTAATTCTGTAAGTTTGAATTTTACGTACAAGTACTCGGTATACTGTATATAACTTAAAGAAGAACAAAACACTAATAGAACACCTTTTTACTTTCTTTGGCTAATTTCGTTTCAGCAGTTATTTCTGTTACTGTTCAATATTAAGTTTTAAAAGTCCCGCAAACAACTATTTTCAAAAATATAGCAAAGACGAAAGTAGAACATCTCAACCGAAATGTATCGATTTGCACATGCGCGGGTTCGATTTAATTTAGGTTTTAATTTCTTTGAGTAACACAATACAATTAGAAAAACTGAAAATTTGACAAATAAAGCAATCAAACAACAGCATTTTCCACATAAAATGCAGTACACGTCAATCGATTTTGATTTAGGTCGGTAAGTCTTGAGAAAATTAAATTTCTCTACTTTAAAATTGCACGGGTCTTTTAAGGAACCGTTTCTATGATAGAGAGGCACATTTACTCTCCAAATATTTGTTATTTCTATATGAAGAGCTTTGTATATGCTTAAGAATATTCCCAAATAACTGCACATAATGGCTACTATAACTGTTTGGAAAGGATACGAGTGTCAAGAATCGCCAGAATTAAAAATGGCGTAGTATCCTAAGTACAGTTAAGACCAATTAACATCTATTATTAACAGCTCATTGAGTATGTTTCTTGGAACATAAATGATTGGGTGTATGTTTTTTATACTGCTTACTCTTTATCACCAAGTATTTGTGTTATTATATGTATGAATTATAAGCAGAAGTATGCTGTTTAGCTTTCAAAGCAATTTGTATAGGGAACACCAGTTTTCCTTAAAAAATATTTATGGAGGAAACCCTCAGCCATAACTAACGACCTAGGTTTCACATGCATCTGTCGAATTCCTTACATACAAACCGTTGTCCAATAGGAATGAAACCAACAACATTTCGGGAAAAGCGCAAACCAGTTCTTGGCCTTTTAAGAAAAACATACCAATTCTCTGTGTGATTTCAAAACAATTGTTTAGCCAAACTCTAAGGATAGCCTACCCTCTTAAAACAAAGATTATATGCCTGAAACAGTATTTAGATATATCTAAATGAATGATGACGGCATTGATTTAGAATACCAAAATTGTTAAGTTTAAAGTCAAAGTCTATTTAGGAGTAAAACAAAAATGTTATGCTTTTATATACATGAAAAGAGTAAAATATATTGCAAAAATATTAAGTTTTACTCTTCAACTGTGTCTTTGATATTGTGCAACACCGTTGTTATTCAGTTTAATTCAACACTGACTAAAAGAGTTGTTGGATTCTTTAAATTAGATCTAAATAAGTGCAAACATACTCAACTGAAATCTATTAGAATGTTGATACACATTTAAGACATAAGCATTGGGCCTAAAGGCGACTTTTCAAATGCAGACGGTAACAAAACATAGGGAAATCCCATGAGACCAGATATCTACAGTTCATATCTAATTTTGCAATGGCCACTATCTTCTATGTTTTCACCAACACCTGTTTGTTTCCCCTAGATAGTCTCAAACATAATAAATCCCGATAGAAGTTGCGTAAGAATACTCCTAGAACGGACAACGTTAATTATAATAACACTAGTTGCCACTCTACGCAAATGACATTTTATTAACATGAAAACGTCTAACGTCTTATTCATCAAGCAAAACTATAGATCCGCGATACGCATGTCGATATCTAGGTGAGAAAAAGGCAATTTCACTTTTCATTTACATTTGTTAGTCTGTTTATTGGACATCTAACGTCGCCCCAACAAAATTTCAGCGCCAAGCTCATTGCAGGTGGGGGAAGAACCCGTGACAAATATGCACATTATTTCAGGCACAGAAAGCGTCCGTGAAGTCAGCTTGGAAGGCTTCCTTACTTGAAACATTGAAATTACCCAGACCGGGCTACGAAGCCACATCGTTATAGGGTGATATAATTCTTGTCAGTGAACATATTATTTATGTGGTGAGATGGAGGTATAAATGTTAGGACGATAACATCTAATTCAAAATATGTCTTTCTGATTTGTTTGGGAATTATATTGTCGCTTTAAAAATAGTGTTGTCATTCCAACACATAGCAGGTGGAGGAAGACCCCGGTGGACCTCTTATGTCAATTCATGGCAAATCGTCTGTGAAGAACCACTGACGTACCATAAGTCTGATCCAAAAGAAGCTTAGCCTGCATTTGATTAATTCTGCCCTAAAGGTCATGGTTTCATCTATCAGTTGATCAAAGGTTTTAACGTTGGAAAAATATGATTAACTAAAAAACACGTGTTGTTGTTGATTTTCTCCAGATATTTAATCTAAGGTAAGCATACAGTGTTTATTTACTTCTGTATTCTTCTATTTAGTTTTGCTTGTAGAAGGGTTTTTGCTGCAGTTTTGGTCTTATTATGATACTTAATCTAAGGTTCAGTTATGGCCTTTTTGTCGTACATGTATTTTATCTAAGCAAAAGTTATGACCTGGTTTTGAATTCACCAAGACGTTCTTAGACTTGAATCCCAAGAATAATCTCTAAGATACTAGGCTGGTACTCAGCATTCAGCAGAATGGTAGAAGCTGGTAGCCATGCAACAGGGTTAGTGAATTCAAGCCTGTTAACCTATTTTATCTCAGTTACATTTTTGGTATAATTGTCCTGAGATTATTTCAGTATAACTATTGTCTTTTTGGCATACTGTGTCTTCGTTGCAGCGTGGGTATTTCGGTCACTATGCAAGGGGAAAGAAAGTAAGGTCAAGCACTATATATATATATATATATATATAGTGCTTGACCTTACTTTCTTTCCCCTTTCATATATATATATATTGGAAAGTGGGAGATAAATATTATTAGCAGGTTTTAAATAAATCTCTTTGAGTCCTTTTAGAAACGTATGTGCTGCATATAGACGTTCACAGTTTATATCATAGGTTAAATTTCACTGTCATTTATAATGTGGTTTGCATAAGACTAAGGGGCTGAGAGATTCTAAGTCAACGACTATAACCACTCGGCCACGGAAGCCCCTAACAAGAAAGAAATATCTGAACTTGCAAAATATACAAAAGTAACTGACTCTGTGAGAAAAATTACATAAAATGATTTGATTTAATTGTTTCTTTTAAATGTCTATTTCTGACATTTTTGAATTGTTTTTTACCTTTTGTTGATCACAGTTATAGTTTGTATATTTTGAAAATTGTGTCTTAACTATCCTTCTATGTATCTATGCAAATGGCCAGATGCAAACATATGACAAAAGTGCCAAATAAACTTTTATTCATTGTATTGTCTTATTTTTTCACATCTATAGTCATTTTGTCTAACTGCATTGCTGATGTCTTTTAATTACAGCGTATCTAAAGGTCTAAGAAGAGAATGTACCATAACTTCTTTTCCAATTCTAAACCAAATGTCAACCGCGCGTAAATATCTGAAAAAGATAGACCTGCCTGCGTTTTCATCATTTAGGCACTGCATCGATAGTCCTTACTTCTATGTCAGTGCCTAGCGCAAACATTGAGAGGTAACAAAGGGGTATGTCAAATTGTTCTATGCAGCATTCGTCTAATGAAAAATGTTAATTCTAAGTTTATCGCAGTACATTGGTTTTTTATTCGGCTGTATGTACGTAACTAACACTTCAGTAGTAAGGTAATTATTTCTCAATATTGGGTTTTGCCCGATCACGCATTTTCTAACTGCAATAACAGATACCAAAATATATAGTACGATTACCTACTTATGATATGAGTCTAGATTTTTTTCTTACGTATTAAATTCAGACATGATGACGACTAATGTTGTAACATCCCCTTCCAAATA